>MU224078.1:3964559-3976684 GCA_018584345.1 Thuja plicata | reverse complement strand
TAGTCTGTAATTATTTGATTAAATTAAATGGTAAAATCTGGGCAACAAGATTGGGAGTGACCAAGAATTATCTCAGTCATATATGTGCAAACCGAGAATTACTTGTAACAAGGGATAACTCAGAAAAGGGGAATTTTACACAGTACAGGAGATCAAACAACAGATATCCTTACCAAACCACTCCCCAAGGGGAAAGTTGATCACTTCAGGAAAAATCTTGGTATGGTTGAAATGTAAAATTTTGATTTGTACTAATATAATAAAGATGTTTAATGTGTAAACTTCTTGTCATATGTGTGACTTTATGACTTTATGGGCCCACCCATCCTGTGTGCATTCCTAAAAGGTGATGACTTTTTAGTTAATGAACACTTGTATTTAACATTATAAGGTGACGATCTTATAATGTTGATATCATGTTAACTTGATATCATCTTGATTCATGGTTATGCCATGATTGATTATGGTAGACATTATGTGATGTAATGTTAGTGGACATACCATAATAGGGATATGATCCTGTGTGCGTTCCTAAAAGGTGACGACTTTTTAGTTAATGAACACTTGTATTTAACATTATAAGGTGACAATCTTGTAATGTTGATATCATGTTAACTTGATATCATCTTGATTCATGGTTGTGCCATGATTCATTATGTGATGTAATGTTAGTGCACATACCATAATAGTGGTATATAACGAGAATTTATTGTTCTCGAGCATATTATATCCTTCATATCACGAGTTAGGTGATATGTAAAACTCAGTATCATGTGTTAGGTGATTCCTCATATCACATGCTAGGTGATATATAAAACTTGGTATCACGTGTTAGGTGATTCTTCATATCACATGCTAGGTGATATGTAAAACTTGGTATCACATGTTAGGTGATTCCTCATATCACATGTTAGGTGATATGTAAAAGTTGGTATCACATGTTAGGTGATTCCTCATATAACATGTTAAGTGATATGTGTTACTGTGTATTGCATATGATGCATATTCACAAGGTGAAATATATACACATCATTATGAGAAATGTGATGCACTATAAAATTGATTTTATTCATTACACTATATCTTCCCTAGCTAAGAGGGAGTGTTGAAATATGATAGCGTCGATCACATATATATGAATGAGAATATACAATACATACATGCATATATATTAACGTATGTATATAATAGTTATGACTATTATTATACATACATTAATGTATATACATATACATATTTATGATGATAAAATATTCTCATCTTATAAATATCAATTATCATGAGTAATGATTTAATGATCATCGATTATCATTAGTGATAGATCAATAACCACTGATTATCATTAATGATGAATCGATGATCATCGACTTATTTATTTATGACTGTCGACTTACATGTAATACCGATTAGTATCGGTTGTTTTATCACTGATATCGTTATCGGTTGACAATAGTGTGTTATCACCGATATTATTATCGGTTGACAATAATATTGGGTTATGTCATCACCGATATTACTATCGACTGCTTCAATAACGATAGCACATCGATTAAATATCGATTGGAATAAACGACTCGTTTGTTATGAAGGGTCACGTTAATTATCATTTACGTGACTCATTAATGAGTCACATCTTATCATTTACGTGACTCATTACATTTATATATATATGCAAATCAAAAGTTGGCTGAAACATATTGAAATCGAACATAGTGTATTCAGCAATCTGCATCCAAAGAATTTAATTAGGAGATTGTACATTCACAATAAATTCATAAAGAAATACAAAAGCTATACTTATCATTTGAATAGAAGTTTGATTAGCATTTACAGAAACAATAGAGTCTAAGTGTTCTTTGATACAAAATGATGATGATGGTGATTTTGTATTTGGAACTAACGCTGTCCTATTTCCAAATCAGAAAGTGGCATAAAAGATAGTCAAGTTCTTCAAGGACAATCAACCACTTCATCATATAAATCTGTTTTTTCTCATACACCTATTAGCTCACATAATTTGGATAGCCAATTGAAAGTCACTGATAATAAAATTGTTGCAGCCCTAACACACTTTGATGACACATATGGGATGATTGAAAAGCATCTCCGGGAGGTGCAATTAGAAAAGAGACAAAAGGGACTCAAAGTGGAATTTTCACATTTGTGGGTGATCAAGAAAGGGATGAAAACAATGAAATCCGATTTACATCTTCTTTTAGATTGAGATCATCTCCTCGATCTTACAGAGATATATTCAGAGGCATTGAGGAAGAAGGAAGAAGTAGACACCCTTGCCCTCAAGCTCTTGAACATTAAGGCCCTAGAGACTACCCTAGTGGCACTACATGATGTAGAAAATCAGGTAGATGAGCTTGGTTTAGAATTGATTTTGTCACATTCTTCTTCAGCTCAATCGAAATTCCCATCTTCTATGGCGTCATCAACTAAGATGCAACATTTAGATACAAGAAATGTGGAGGATCAACAGGCTATAGGAGTAGTTGGTGAACTTCATGTAGGAGAGTTAGTACGTGAAGATTCTGATTGCAGCCATGAGATTCTTGCCTTAACAAATGTGACAGGTGAGCATGATGCTGATTGTAAATTAGTCATGGAGGAAGAAACTTCATATCTCATTGGCAATAATGATGGGAAAGCACATCCACAGTTTGAACTCTTGAAAGTGGAGGAGAAAGATTCACAAGGAAGTGCAACTTGGAGCCATGAGGAAAAGGCTTTGACAGGGAATACATTTGATTTTCAGCAGGTTACACCTCTTGGAGCAGCTCTTGAGGGTGAGTACTCAATGGGGAAGGAAGTTGCACAAACCTTAGCTCATTTTGATATCGCAGATAAATCCATTGAATACCTCATCTGGACAGTTCATTTTGATGAGGGATGAAACGGGCTAAGGGATAGATTCTCAACATCAAGTTTGCAAACACTTAGACAGACACTTGAAGTGATAAAATCAGATTACTTGCAATTGACTTCAAGTAGAGACCATGCCATCATGTTTGCAAGGCAACTATATAGAGCATTTGCGAGGAAAGAGGCACAAGAAGCTACTTCAAGGGCTATAAAGATTGAACAAACTAATGATTGAGTTTATGATGCTGGGAGTACAAAAATATTTGAGGGCAAGTACGTGTTCCATTAACACTAGGGGTATGTATGATGATAACACAAGGGTAGAGCAGGATGTGTGTGATTCAGTTGGGCTTAGTAGGTAGATTGTGCATGATGATGCAAGTTTTTCGCTCCATACTCTACATGGTGAGATTCCTAACTCACACAGTAAGGTATGGAATCATCGTATTGATTCAAAACTTTCATTGGAGTTTATCAATGCATTTCTCTGTGATTACACCGTGAGATATGCATATTCTTTTTCATTCAGCCCACCTACTGATTACCTGATGTTCCGAATGACAAATAAGATTCGGGTAGATAACTGGTATGAGGTCCTTCCTGCAGATGAAGGAACCAAATTTTGTAGGCCTATTTGTTTGCTTCTCACAATATGGTCTCTATTATGGGATACAGGATAGGGAGGTTATCTTGTTGTAGTTTGGCATTTCACCTATAGCCACTACAAAGCGACAAAAGTTTTCAAATATCAGAGAAGATGGACAAACAATTTGTCTATGGGATCCAAGTGGAGTGCACCCATTGGAGGTTATGATACAAGGAGACTTTAGCAGCATGAAGATACTCCCTTTGGTTGATCTATTCGAGTCTACCTATTCAGACACTCTCCACATATATGATGATTCTCAGATTTTGCATTCAGGGATTCACAGGATGGATGGAATGCTTCCCAGGGTGTTGCAGAATGACAATGTGCTAGATAACAAGTATATCAGAGTGATGCAGCGGCTTGGCAAAGAAATATCTTTGAGATTGGTATGGGATCCTAATGTTTTGATTGACATACAAGTCTAGATAGCATTTGTTTTGGTATGTAGATGCATATTGCTTGAGGGCAAGAAATCTTTGCGAAGGGCGGACTGTAATGTCCCCATTTTTGTGCCTTCCCAAGCATCAATTATTTTCAGAGGTTAGCCTATTATCAATGGTCCCCGTAGGCTAATGTAGTGATTAGGGGGCCCTTTGAGGATGATTCAAGGTTATTCAACTGACCATTTGGGTGTCTATTTTAGTACTCTCAAACTTAGTGCTTATTTGTGGTTTGCCTTCCAAAGGTTTTTCTAGATCTATTTATACATAATATTTTTAGTAAGTCAGCTGGACGTTTGGGTACATAATTACTATTTAGGGTAAGTCATCCAGATGGCCAGAGGGCACCACGGTTATATCTTAAAAGTTGGCAAGATCAATTGTTGGTTTGATCTTTGGCATTTAATGGAGTTTAATTATTTAATTTAATTAATTAAAGTCTAATCTACCATTGACTTTAATATAATTAATTAAATTAAATATATTTATGATTAAAGGGAATATAAGGGGTCAAGTGTGCATTTAAAATATGAATGTCATAAAGCATTTAATTATTATGCCAAATGGGGTGCCAACTTATGGAGTTATGAGGATTTTAAGATGACTTTATATTAATGAAGAAATTATATGAGGGGGTCACTTTATTATTATTTTCCATATGCAAGTTAATTATTAAATTATTAAATGTGGGAATTTTAAATAAGGTTTCTAGAAACTTCATGAGAGGATTATAAAAGGGGATTTAAGTCAGTCATTTGATATACTTGGTTTATTTCATTTTTCTCTCTAAGAAGTTTGGGAGCTTGGCTTTCAATGCAAGAAATTTGAGGACAAAAACCCTTGGAGTTTCTCAATGGTTGGACAGAACTTCAAACCCATCTTTAGTGTGGATTCATCTAGAATTCACCATTATACTCATTATCAAATTTCTAGAGGTTTCAACTGGAAATCTCTTTGGAGGGTTTGACAGGAATTGAAGATAATTGCAGTTTTGATCATGGCACAGCTCTAGCGTTCATTTGGCATCATTTTCATAGTGTTTTGACAAGGGTTTATGGACTAAATTTAATGTTGCTCGAGCTAAGGTTTCAAACCCTACTTTGGTGATTGTTGCAATTTTGAAGAAGGATTGGCATATTTTGGTAGTGTTTGGCATTGTTCAGCTAGGGTTTGGAGGTCAACTTTATATATCAGAATTTCATGAGCCATTTGCTGCCTATGTTAGGTAGCCACTTCATATTTGATCACCATTTAAGGCAGTTGTGCTTTCCACTTGGAAATGGGCTTCTATTTATGCTTTTGGGTATATATGTAATCATTTTGATTAACTATAACCGCATATTTAAAGGAACTTGTTAGTTGTTGTAGTATTATCAAACCCATATCAGATCTGATATCATTGTATTTTCCATTGTTATTCAAGGAGAAATCATATATATATGGTGTATTACTTCATCATTTCTTTCCCATGTTATTGCTTATCATTTATATATGGTTATCTATGATTTGGCATTGAAAACATATATCGAACACAAATTCATAACTCATAAATCAGATTTCAGACAGTTAGCATGCCAACTGTTTGACGAAATGTCAAACATCCAAAATTGAAAATTCAGGTTAGAATTACTAGGGGTTCTTACAAGGTATCAGTTATAATAAACAAAATCTCAAAGTTTTCAAGTTAAAACCTTATTAAAACCTAAGTTATGCTCCTCCAAAGTTCACTTAAGTCTAGACAGAGAATAAACACCCTTTAAGGAGAGAGAGAAAAGGTTTTAGTGAGAAATTTAACTTAAGCCAACTTAAGATCATAATTAAAGGTGAACACTTGGAGAAAAACCTTAATTAGGGCATAGGGTTTGACAAGGCAAATAAAAAGGCAAGTTGAGGAGTCGTTTGATATGTTATGTTGATTATTTCTCTCTTGCCTCCTAATGAGCTTGCTGAACCTGAGGGTTTAGAACCACTTTGTGAAGACAAAATTCTTCATAAAGGTTCATGCCTGTAGAAGTGAAAGATCTTCCACAGGTGTGGGAGGAATCATACTTCAAGGGTTTCATTTAAACATCAAAGAAATCAGTTTGGGGAGTATTTTGCTAGTAATTTCTGAGTGAGCAGCCTGCTTGTCTAGCTGAACCCTTCTTGGCTTCATTTTGCAGTTGGAAAAGCCCTTCTACTGTTGTTCAGTGTTGTCCTACAACATTTTCTTCATTCTCAGAGGTTTGGAGTAGGATTTCATCAGTTTTCAGAAGTTAAAGGGTTACTAACAAGAAAAAATCTGATTCAGTCCAGGCCATAGAGCCCCCTAAAAGATGTTTTGATTGTAGGCCAAGTTGCCTATGTTTTGGTGTCCTCTTTGGCACTCCTTGAGTGCCTATTGGAAAGGGCGAAATTGAAATAGCAGCAAATAGTTTTCTAAGTGACCTATGTGCCTGTTAACTTGGTATTTTCTGATTATCCAATGTGGCTGCTAGCTTGATTCCAGATCTACATGACAGCTGTTTGGGGCCTTCTTCAATCAAGTTCCAGAGGCCATTATAGGCATGCTTCAATCTGATTTGTAATATCTATCTCTAAACTAGGTCATTCTCTATTGTAGAAAATTTTGTAACTTTGAAAGTATAATGAAATCTGAAATTTAAGTTCCCAAATTGCATAGCTTTTTATCCTATTTTCAGAATATTATTTATTGCAAGAATATTGTTGTTTTCTATGATCAATCCAGAAAATATTGCAAACACAAAACACCAAACCCTTTTGCAACTTTTGCCTAGTTCTGCAAGATAAAATCAACCCAACAAAAAACAATACAGGGAACAAGCAAGTTATTTTCAGTTCTACAGTTTGTCCAATGTTCCAAAATAGGGTGGGTCATTTCATCTAACATCATCAAATTCCCTATGCCCACAGACCTTGATAACAATGCTGCTTCTCAGCCCTAGTGAAGATTGCAGAGAAATTTAGACCACATAGATTTGATGTTGTGTCAGGGCAGATCTCTCTTTCAAGAGACGAGGATAAGGGATAAGGTTTGATTTTTTAAGTGGATTGATTCAATCATGAAAAGGTTTAGAATGTAAGTAGATTTAAAAATAGACAAGAAGGGTGTAAGCAGACTCGCCCTCATGGGTAAAGGAACAAATCAGTCTCTTTTTCAACTGCCAAACTAGTGCTTCAGGTGACTTCCATCTTTAAGTTGGAAAAATCATACTGAAGCAGCACATTATTTTAAAATATTAGATAATAGCTCAATTAAAATATCATCATTTGTATATCCAGACTTCATTTCTCTTTCTCCCATGCAAAAGTAGAAATTTAATATTTGTTATTTTATTTCCTTTGTAGTCTTGTAGATTATAATTATGAATCTTTTCATGAAACTTATTATAAATAAAATGATATGTTAATACATACAAGTCCCAGATTAAGTTCTGGTCCGCTTCCATCCCAAGCTTCAAGTGAACTTTGAGTAGCCAAGCTATATCTTCTGTACTCAGATCGAATATCAATATCCTGCAATATCAAGAACATCATGTTCAGAATTGATACTTACAATTTTAACTAGATAAACATTGCAAATGCTACTACATACATATGTGTCTGTATCTAAAATATGGATACCTATGAAGTATGAAGTGGCATTTGCAAACTGCAATTTCAATCAGATAAACATTCCAAATGCTGCTCCATAGGTATGTGCGTGTAAGTGTGCACAAATACATGTACACACACAAGGACATGAATAAATGCCCATGCATCCACAGAAACGTGCATACAATCACTTACCAAGAAAAGAAAAAACTCAAGCCCACACACATAAAGGCTCATGAAACCTCACACACACACTGGTGCACACACACAACAGATTGCATATAAAAAGTAAAAACAGAGCACATTCAGATGGAATTCTGGATCAACATTCCTGTTACTCGGCTCAAAAATAATTCAAAACTAAACACTTGCAAAATGCTTGACAATCTAAGCCATAGCAACATGGTACTGATTTCATATATAAGACAAGCTCTATATTGGAACAAGCTTTTTTGACAAGTGTTCAATATGATCCATGAATTTCTAATTTTTAGTTATTTCTGGATATCTATGGTGCATCCATAAAGTCCATTCTAGTGCTTGATCCTGTTTACAAATCATCAGAGTATGGCTGGGATTTTTGTGCTCAGACCCAACATAATTGATCAATTACTGAACTTTTCAAACTTATTGCTTTGACCGCTTGTCACATGAAAGAATATATTTTACAAGGCAAATACAGTTCACTGCTTTAGCACCTCAAGCCCATTCAAGAATGGCATCTCAGCGTAAAGCTTATTATTAAGAATTTCATTAGTTTAGCACCTCACATGCATCCAAGCATGGGACCCTAGTGCAAAGATTATTATAAAGAATTTTCCTGGAACAGAAGATACAGATAGGCTCTCTAAAAAAATACTGTTTAATGATCTTGCCACTAAGTACAACAGCATATATAAAGCTACTAGTACTAGCAATCCAGATTTTATAAAATCCAATAAAAAATATTTTAATACATTTTCCATAAAAATATTTATAGTTTCATGTGACGTGGCTCGCTAAAAATTAGTTAGAATCTCATAATAGTATAGATGAAGAAAACCCCATGGCCTTGACATCACTGGGCAATAACACTGGCAGAACTCAACTTTGGAATTGGAAGGCCCATAGGCTCCCGCCGCTGAGTGTGTTTAGAACAGACCTAATTTTGGTTAAATGGGACAGTAACCATGTTGGAGTGTATGGAAAGATTCTTAGTTTCAAACTTATGCAGGCAGGGAATGATGCAACAGAATCCTCAATATGACCATATTGCATGAGGCAAACAAAATCTTGCTTTGACAAAGTAGTATCTTTTGTTGTACAAAGAAGGAAGAAATCAAATACAAGCAACAATTAAGAGGCACAGATTGTAATATCCCGGGTGGGATATTGTTTTCAAACAACTCCAAAATATTTCCAAAATTTACACAATGATATAACTTGCATCATATACGAAAAATACCAGAAATAACCAGCAATATACTCCAATAAAACCCTCAGACATTGTTATTGCATTATACAACAGTAATACAACAACAATGGAATTAAAAGAAAATCCAATCTGAAATATAGTATGCAACAGTGAGATCGGATAACATGAACCTGGAAGTGCAATGGTGAACTTTGCAGTGAATCCACTCTGCTGATGAAGTGGGGCTACGTCCGATCCACCTTTAAGCCAAAAGGGTTTCCCTCCTCAAGGCTGAATTCGAAAGCTGAAAGCTTCCCAGTATCTCCAAGAGACAAATACAATATCAAAACCAAAACATTCTGAAATGAGCTCCTCCTTTTAAGCACAACCTGGTGGTGAGATCGGATAACATGAACCTGGAAGTGCAATGGATCCACTCTGCTGATGAAGTGGGGCTACGTTCGATCCACCTTTAAGCCAAAAGGGTTTCCCTCCTCAAGGCTGAATTCGAAAGCTGAAAGCTTCCCAGTATCTCCAAGAGACATACAATATCAAAACCAAAACATTCTAATATGAGCTCCTCCTTTTAAGCACAACCTAGTGACTCTTCACCTTCCCATTTCTGTCTTTCATCTTCTAGCTCTTTTGTCTCTTATTAACTCTCCTTATAATATTAAATTGACTTTTATAATCTTCCTTTTTAAGTCCCCGTTGAGTCATTTAATTTATTATAAGGTTGGCTAATGAAATCTCTAATGTCCCAAAAAAGGGGACATTACGGTCCTCTCTCCTTAAGATTGCTTGTCCACAACAATCATGTAGCCATACATGAATACCAGGATCCCATATGAACCTACCACAAGCTTTACTCTCTTTACTGGAACAACTGACATAAAATCCTGACATACTGCAAGGAAGGATGTCGAAGTGCAACTCGTCCAACCGTAAACTCCTTGGGTCCCAAACCATCCTGAGAGGCACTGTTGCTTCTGCCTGCTTGGTGACTCTGAACCTGTCTACTCTATGCCTCAAACAATAAAGTAACCCAACCCAATCCTCAAAATGCAAGGTGCTCCATCTGTCAAACCCTGGATCCCCAATCACCCCACGTGCATGATCAGTCGAATCAACTTGCCATGTGCTGCTATCACATACGGGAAGATCCTCAATCCAACTGCGAACCTCAGTCCAGCTGAAATCACAAGCACCACCATAGATTGACTTATCGCGGACTTATCGGCGATAAGTTTTGCGCTGCAATAAGTTATGTACCTTTTGCGCGAACTTATTGCGCCGAAAAGTTTACAACATATCGCCCAAAATATCGGCGATATCTTCCCAAAATATCGCGATATTTACTGAAAATATCGGCCGCAATCCGCTTATAGGGACTGACGGCCCAGAAAAGGTCAAAAGTCATTTTTTTGTTTGCATACCAGTTTGGAGAGGAAAAAAAGGGTTTGGTGGAGAAAGAACTTGATTTGAAGCGTTGGAGAGTGATTTTTTGTGGATTTGGAGGGGATTCAAAGAGATTTTTCAAGCAAATTCAGATTCACAAGTAAGTTTTCAAAAATATTTTTCTTTTTATTTTTAAATCATTTTGTCTTGTCACAGTTGCATCTAAGTTTATAAACTTTATAATACCATTTCCAATGTAGTCTAACTCATTTTAGAGTGTATTAAACAAGATCTAACACCATTTTTTAACATTTTTTGCAAGAAATTTCATTGTTTTCTCAATAATTTCATATTTTCTTAAAAAATTCATAACCTAACACTTTTTTTGTTTTTTTCTTTCAAGTTTTAGCAATGTTTAAACTTATTTAAAGTTATAAACCAATTTAGTTTGTTTCTAAATTTCTTTATTAAATTTCTAAATTTTTGCCTTCAATTTGTAGATGTAGGTTGATATTACATTAAAATGGCAAATAGGGATAGCTCCACAACTCGGTCAGACACCAGTACCCCAGTAGACGCATGTCCATCTGGATATGTAGGTACGCGTCCTAAAGGGGATAAAGAGAGGGCATGGAAATATTGCTTTGAAGGACCTGAATATAATACTGTGATATGCATAAAATATGAAAAGCTAATTAGTGGAGGCATATCTCGTTTGAAATACCACCTTGGAGGGATCACAAGGCATGATACAAGGGTTTGTGAGGCTACCACGGAAGAAATAAAGAGAGAGATGAATGCCTTACTCGTTGTTGGAGAGGAGAAAAAGTTGCAAAGGGAAAGAGCAAAATTGGCCATGAGGGAAGCCATTTCTGAATCTCAAGGTATCCCACTATTTCCTTTTTAAGAATCATTTATTATTTTCTAATCACCTTTATTAGTTTGAATTTTGCTAAAACAATGATCATAATGAAATAATGTGGGTTGTGACCAGGTATCCCAGTCAGCTTAGAAGAAGAAGAAGCACTTGAGGGCATAGTGGGCTCTCTTCGTGGCCCACGTATCTGCAAATCTACCATCCCCTCGGCCACCACTTCTGCTGGTTCTAGTTGACTACCACCATTGCCATAGAAATCTTCTATAGATAGTTATTTTGTGCACAGAAATATACCTGGTGCATAGCCATCATTGGAGGCTACTGGGTGGAACAATGAGGTGCATCGGCAAGTTGACATTCAATGTTTCGATTTCTGGTATTTCAACAACATCCCCTTCAATCTTGTCGCAAGTCCCGATTGGCTGAATTTTGTGATAGGATGTACTGTGGCGGGAAAGGGCTACAAGGCGCCTTCTCCTTCAGAGTTGAGTGGGAGGTTAGTTCACTTGTTTTAATTTTTAAATATTTTACAGTTTTAATTTTATAACTTTTACTTATTTTTGTTGAATGTGAGTTATTTTTTTAATCAAATTTGTGTACTTGTAACTTAACAATTAACATTAATTTTAATCTGTGCTTGTAGGTTGCTAAAAGAAGCAATTACTAGGGCCAAAGATGTGGTAGAAGACCAAAAATTACAATGGAAACAATTTGGCTGCACCATTCTTTCAGATGGATGGACGGATGGAAAAAATTGTACCATCATCAATTTTTTTATTTCTTGCAAGGATGAAGTGGTCTTTTTGAAATCCTTGGATGCCTCCAACAAGGTAAAGACAACTGAAACTTTGGCTCTAATGTTAGAGCAAGTTGTGATGGAGGTGGGGATTGAGAATGTTGTGC
>MU224078.1:3949759-3963246 GCA_018584345.1 Thuja plicata | reverse complement strand
CAATATTTGGATTTTTTGAGTCTTTCACATGCATGATAAGTAGATAAATACTAAGTTACTAAATATGTTTTCAAGTTGCTTTCTAACTCTTTAATATTTTATTTTGTAGATGCTTGGTGGCAAAATTCGGGTGGAAATGCCCCAAATCTGCAGAGACTTGCCCTCTGAATCTTATGTCAGCCTTGTAGTTCATCCAATTGTGAGCGCAATTGGAGCTTGTTCGAGGCCAGTCACACAAAGAAGAGGAACAAGTTATCACAAAAACACCTCAATGACCTTGTCTTTGTGCGATATAACCTTCGATAGCGCATAAGAAAAGCAGAGACAACACCAGCTGGTCCACTTGATTTAGATGACATAGATCCTTACTTTGATTGGACATCACAGGAGAAGCCTCCATTGTTCACAGAGGATGAGATCTATGATTTGGAGAGGCAGGCTATGGAGGAGGGTGGATTCACAGTGGGATTGGATGACATTGAGAAGGATGAGGACAGTGACACTAAGGAGGATTTAGATGACGATGAGTTATTGTCACCATCAGCACCATCTACGTCCAGGGTGGAGGTCCAGTCACGACCAGTTGTGCAAAGGGAGGAAGCACATCCACAGACACATCATGATCAGACTTCTAGGGCTAGACTCCCTCCCACTACAGTAGTTTTTAGTAGAGCTCGTGGGAAGAGGAAGATGTAGAGTTAGACTATTTTGATATTGTACTTGACATTTGCTGAATGTTTTACAAAGACAATTTGCTATTTTCAGTTTTCTTTAGAGTTTAGAGTCTTTAGACTATCACACTATGGTTACCAGCCATCAACATTCCACATGAGGATGCGATTTTGTACCCTATTTGCATTTATATATATCTAGATCAGCTTGTTTGGTTTGTTTACTCATTTACTGACTCATTAGATGCATCTACTTATTGAATTTTGCAAAGAAAATGCATTTCTAATTAAATTTAAGCAAGTTTTAAAGTTCCCGATATTTTCATGATAAGTTTTCGACTTATCTCCGATATTTTCTGATATTTCTTTTTGCCCTTGGCAATAAGTTACCGATACTGATATTTTGAACTACGAGCACCACTAAGGTCAAATGAAGGTGGGAACTTAACATTATGCCAACCAGCTCCCTGAATTATTATTAACCATGAGAATGTTCCTCTTGGGTCCCACAAACAAAAAGGCCATCTACCTTCCCAGCTGTCTGTAATATCCTATCGATCCATACCCATAATGGGTGGAATGTCCAAAATGTCCAACTGCCACAACACTGCCCCTCTAACATGTATCCCAAATCGATGACTGTACTGAAGAAGCAAACTAGCAACACTGATGGACATGGCTTCCTCCTTCATGAAGGGAAGCTTATCAAACCAATCACCCATCCCACACCTATGCAATAATCGGAATAGAAAGTCCTTCACGGTGGGCTGAATGGGAAACAAAATGCATCCCATATAATGTGGCCATAATGTGATGCACTAACTCACTCCTCTGGGAACCCTGAATTGGTACTAGGATTCCATAACTGTCTCTCTATACCAAGAGTCATACAATGCACATATTGTGTGAAAAAATACACCATCAAGCATAATTAGCATACCAAGCACAAAACCCCCATACTGAATAGACTCTACCCAAATGTCATCATCACGCTCAATGTCTGTAATGGTAGAGTTACTATAGGCACTGGATGAATCGTTACAGTAATGTGGTTGGGTTCCAACTGTGTGAAGAGGAGAACGAATGAAGGGATGCTCATCAACACTGTCTTCCATACTAATAGCCAAGTCTCTATCCAAGGCTGATTTGCAATCAGCATTATGTCCATCTATCAAATGTGACAAGGCAGCTGCCTCCTAGCTACAATCAGCACCCGACTGAAAAGTACTCTCCTTTGAGATCAAGAGTTGGGACTCCTGATCGATTTCAAGAGGGGTTCCAACATCCAACTCAAATAGTGGATTCTCAAATATCCAATCAGCACTCACCTCAAAGAGTAAGTTATCAATCAGCTTGAGTTATGTATTTTCATTATGCTTCATCCAATCAACATTATGCTAGATCAAAGTATTACCTTCATCAGAGTGAATATCCTCATGCCTTTCCTCAGCTGCTGCTACATAAATAGCTGATTCAAAAGATGCTTTATCAACCCTATAGTCATCAACCAAAGGACATGATGCCATAGTGCATGGAGACTCCTTCAAATTCTCAGGTAGCTGATCCATGATAGTGTCATTTTCAACCTTGTGGTCCCTATGAATACCAATAGCTTCATCCCTACTAAGCTGCCCATATGACTGAATTTTGCCTTTCTTTGCATGACCCTTTATAGGCCGAAACAAATCTTCCTTCCTTTATGACTCAAAGAAAATTCCATGGGTAGTCCATCTACTCCTCTCGGAAAGCAAAAGTTGTCAAAGTTGCCAGGGTCATTCCAAATGTAGGACTGCTTGTAGTATACTCCTATTTAAGAGGCCTAGTGTTGTGATTGTATTGCGACTACTTTGTATAAAGATATTACAAAGTGGTCTAGCTTATGTAGTGTTTGTTTTTTTTCTCTCAAAAGGGTTTTTCCCACGTATATTCTGTGTTTAGTGTAACATTCTATCTGCATGTTTATTACCTATTTTTGGATGTGTTTCATTTACTATAGAAGTTATGATTTGTAGCAAAAGTTTGCATAATCTCCCCCACTAAATTAGTGTTTGGAAGCATTTTCTGCACTTTGCTTCCTTTCAAATGTTTTCTACTCACTTCCTTGTATTGAAAACTCTCTGCCAACAATAAGTGAATTTGAAACAAATACTCATTTCAAACGTGTGGATGCAATGTAACATTACCACTTAGATGGACATTGGAAATGTATCAAATTACATTTTCTTTACAACTTTTAGAATGAGGAAGAACATGTCCACTTTTTGGAGCATCTTGCAACAATTTTGAGACTAGACAATGGGGAGAAATATCCCATGAGTAATTTGTATACGGCCATGTATAGAGTGCAGGAGGAAATTAGAACTAGGATCAAGAATGATAGGGACAAGTACAAGAGATTATGAGAGATAACAAATAACTAATGCAATCGTCTAATACATTATCTACTCCTTGTTGTATACTATTTGCATCCATTATTCCATAGCACCTAAGTTTGAGATGATGCAAAGCTCAACGAGAACATATTCACACAGATGGAAAGATTGTGCCACACTCGAGGAGCTTACATGCAAATATGCAAAAATTGATTGTACACAAGCAAGCAAGGAGTATTTAACTAAATTGTAGATGAGCTTACATGCAACTATGCTAAAACACAATGGTGGTATTGTTTTGACAAGGAGACCAAACTTTGATAAACTTATGGCTCTTCAACAAAATGGTGGGATTGCTTTGTTAAGGACGCCAAAAACCTTCAAGGGACGGCAATGTGCCTTTCGAGCCAGCCATGCAATTCATCCACTTGCAAGCATACTTGGAGTGCCTTTGAATACATTCATTCCAAGAAAAACAATCATTTGAAGCAACAAAATAGAAATGATTTTTGTCTTTGTTCACTTCAACCTCTAGCATAAGTTGAAGAAAACTCAAGTTTAGATATGTTGCAATTAATAATTACTTATGGTAATTGTTGTTTTCATCGATTTTCCAAATTTAATTCCTATTTTTTAGAACTTATTTTGTGTACACCACTAAAATATGAATTCAATTTGACAATAATATGCATCATCGATGAAGATCAATCAATTAAAATTGACGATATTGACCCAAACTCTAAATGGCTCACAACTATGAGTCAATTTTGGATGAATAAGACTCTGATATTTTAAGGGAATTTGAGATTGATCCTAAACAGATTGATCAAATTAGAAGAGGCTATATGCTTGCAGCTTTAACAGCAAGACTTGTAGAAATCTACTCTAGTTTAGATATGTTGCAATTAATAATTACTTATAGTAATTGTTGTCTCCATTGATTTTCCACATTTAATTCCTATTTTTTAGAACTTATTTTGTGTACACCACTAAAATATGAATTCAATTTGACAATAATATGCATCATCGATGAAGATCAATCCATTAACATTGACAATATTGATCCAAACTCTAAATGGATCACAAATATGAGCCAATTTTGGATGAATAAGATTCTGATATTTTAAGGGAATTTGAGATTGATCCTAAGCAGATTGATCGAATTAGAAGAGGCTATATGTTTGCAGCTTGAACAAGACTTATAGAAATCTACTCTAGTGCACTTGGCAGAAGCAAGAGTTGTTGGCTCACTCCATTTTTTGTTATTTTGTAATTAAGAATCAAGCTACATACTTGCAATATGTTACTAAATAGCAATGAATTATCATACTATATTACTATGCATTGTGTAACATGATCAATGATCTGAAAATTAATAAAATAAATACAGTCAAAAATTAATGTTTAAACTCTCCTTTCTCTTCATTCCATTAAGAAATCTAGTCTAGTGTACTTCATAGCAGCAAGAGTTATTGGCTCACTCCATTTTTTGCTATTTTGTATTTCAAAACCGAACTACATACTTGCAATATGTTATTATATAGTAATGAACTATCATACTATATTATTATGCATTGTGTAACGTCAACAATGATCTGAAAATTAATAAAATGCATATATTCCAATATTCAAATTTAAACTCTTATTTATCTTCACTCTCTTTATCTCTATGCAATTAGTAATTACACTGCCTTTAAATTTTTAATAAAATAGCAATTTTTCACTTTTTCTTCTTTTTGGTATTCCCGTTTAAACCACAATTCTTTTAAAATACATTTTGCTTTTGCTTTGCCAAATTATTGCCACGAAAGGTTTATACTACTATGCTTGACAGTAATTGACAACATTGAAAGTTTGAAATTTGAACTGTGTTTCTCTTTCCATGTATAGTATTTGAATTGAAATAACAAGAGCAATTTTTTTCCATGTTGAAGAGTACTTTAGCATTTTTGGATTTGTTCGCTTTTCCCCATGTTTTTCACATTCAAAAACCATACAACTAAATTCAATTTACACTTTATTTTCTATTTGAATACCATGTAAATATTATATTTAAATTTTCACATCTTAGCAGAAAAAGTTTGTGAATTTTTACTGTACAAGCGGCAGCGCAATGATTGAATGAAGATATTTCTGATTTAAGTTTCTAATATCTTATGGTCTATTGTGTATTTTCTTATAGTTGCATCATAAAAAACATTTAATTAATGCAACCATAGACCTTTTCCTTGACTCACTTGCCCAAAAAAAGACTTGGCTAGGACATGAAAAAAAAAGTCTAATCGAAAATTATCACTTCAGAACCATCAAATAAGAAATATATGTTCTTAACCTGTACTTCAAACTTGGCTTCTTCAATAGTTTTATGTAATTGTATATTGTTGTCCATTTCTTGTTTTCCTATACAATTGAAATGCAATTCTTCTCCACCTCATACAAAATACAAGACATGATTAAATTTTAGCAATAGAAATTCAACTGAGTATAAAAACTATAAGAGATATCATTACTCTGTGTAAGGATATCATTACTCTGTGTAAGGTTGAAGTCCCATTTCATTATACCATTAATTCCAAAGAGAATGGTGGCACGAAAATTAATTTCATCTCTTTTCAAAATGTAATGAAGATGTTATTCTCGATTATAAACATAAGCAGGAGCCTGTTTTGCTTACTATTTCCCCTACTATCATACCTTGTCTTGCACTTGCTAATCATGTAACTCTTGTAGATCCTTTGAGTGATTGTTGTTGTCATAGTTGCAAAACTCGCAAATTTTCACAGGCACTTGTAACTTAGATCCTATGCTAAGTGACTCCACTGATAACTATTGGCATGAAAGAGGTATTTTACCAAGCTAGTTCGAAACCTTAGTTCTATTCACACTAGTTACTTAAGTTTACTTAGGGTATACATAGGAAAGCTATAAATTTATGTCTACGTTATAAGATTAAGAGTCAAGACACATGTGATAATCTTATGCAATTCTATGTCTCACCTTGGCCTATACAACCAAGGGGTTCCCTTCGTAATTTTTATCTAGTCACCATTGTACATTTGCATCCTTTGACAGAATAAATTATTCTCTCGTGGCTGATCTCTCTTGTTCTTTCATAGAAGTTCTTAAACCTTGGGCAGCCTCAAAGCTTGTGGGATTGCTTCTACTTAGTCTAAACGGAGAGATCTAGGTTGCAAATCTTGGTGGATTTGAGTATGCTCTTCTCTCACATTGAATGATGAAATAGAGAATCAAAAACACTTAATCAATATAACAAACTTGGGGTGTCTCCTCTGTGTCTTTGTATTGTAGGTTTATTTTAGAGTTTGATAGTGCAAATCTAAGCTCACCATTGAGTTCAAGGTGTCCAAGACAGTCAATTTACCTTTTTGTTTTGTCCAAATCAAACATGTGAGGCCAGATCTACAAGGGTTTGAAGCTGGGAGGTGTAGTATTTTGTTGTTGTTTTGTTTATTCTAGGCATGTCATGTGGTTATCTAAACATAATTCTTGGTTTTCGGCATATACTATTTATGAATTTTACATATTTTTTGCACAAATGCTCCCAAAACATACCCAACCACGAAAGAAAATCTCATGCAGGCATACCCAAATCATCATACATATGCATGTGCTAATAACTTAGCTTCCAACCCTAAAAGATAGTTCATGAATTTCAGCCAGACATTTTCATCTTCTACAAAATGAAGAAGTACAACACAATAATCTTGGCCATTTCCCTGAAGAACGCTAAGCTCTTTAGAAAAAGAAATTTGCAATGTTTGTCGAAGTTGAAGTTTTCTGCTTTTGTAAATATGTCAACTCTTTGACTCTTGGGGCATACACCCATATGATAGCCTTTCCAGATTTTATTGGATGCTAATTTCTTTTAGTGTTATTGTTCACTAATGTAATCACATTCCTTGATCGAATACAAGATGCATTCCAAAATTTATACTTGTGTATGGTGCCTCTGCGTGTATTTCATTGTATGCACATGCATATGACTCATAGTTTCCTTACATTTGTCCTTTGTCCATATACGTGTGTCATTCTGTGTCTATCATCCAAAAAGTAGGTCGTAGAAGTTAACCCTTACAATGCTTCCACTAAACCAAGGCAAACCATTAAGTGACTTAAAAATTGGAATTCACCAAAACGCAGACTATTGCTGAGAATGGAGGGGACTCTCATACAGTCAAGAGAGCATCTGAGAAGATATTCAACATCTTAAGGATTCTTCAGAAACAACCTATATCCCTCAAAATAACATAGAAAATTCAATCTGGCAAATTTGCCTCTTGCAACAAGCAGTAAAATCCCATCAAATGTGCTGAGTTCATAAAACCCACAGGTGGAACTGGCAATATTGGCAATGCACAAACAGCAAGTGAAACGTGAAGGAGTTTGTCATTCAATTTTGTCTTTGGTTATTTGGTCTTTAATTTTCAAGGTTCAGGAGACTATGGGAAAGGCATCAGTTACAGTTTTAGACGGGTTACCTCTTGTGAAAATCTCAATTTTCATGTTCATCTTGGAGAAAGTAACAAAGCAGGATTTTTAAGGTTGCAGGAGTTTAGAGTCGGTGTTTCATCATCATAAAGTTCTATAAAAGTCCTAGTCATCGCAACACCTTGCAACATAGATGTGATAGTAAGAGAAGCAAAGCTCACCTTTGATGGAATTTTCACTCTTCGAAGGATTTCTCCAGGGTAATTCTTGTTTTTGCATGTTTCCATTCTGTTACAAGTTTCTTTCATACTTCACATTTGAATGAGCATTGTTAACTGTGATCAGTCTATGTGGATGTGAGCGTGTTTGTGTCAATGTAAATGTGTTTGTTTTTGTTGCATTTCTATGTCCGTGTTTGTTCTTTTGTGTCTATTTTCATTTTTCTGTGTGGGTGGTTGTATGTAAATGTGTTGCTCCACGGGCCTAGGTGTACCTCTATGTGTCTTCCTATGTGTTTCTATGAACCATATGTTTGTATATACCTCTGTTTTCAACTGTTGTGAGTCTATACATCTGTCTGTATGTGTCTTTGACTGCTTGTATGTATCTGTGTAAACGTGCTTTTGTGTCTGTCCATGCCTTTGTGTGTGTTTGGGTCTATCTGCAAGTCTGTTTGAGCGTGTATTTGTATGAATATCTGTGTCTGTCTTTCACTATCAAAGCTTATGTATATGTTTGTGTCAATCATAAAACAGCCTTTGGGGTAAATGTTAAGAGAACAATAAAGCTGGAATGAACGATAAGTTGAATGTCTGTTGTTGCCATTTAGGACATTAAGACTCTATTCTCTAAGTTAAACCATTAGCGCAGTAAAATTAAAGAGCCCAAAAAGGAACCTAAATATATTAAGAAGAAGCACCCTCCACATGTGTATCTTATTATACCAATACTGCAGCACAATAATCAAACACAGAGAAGAATTCAGGGTAGAGTTCTTCTGTCCAAGCCAAAACTTCTTTTCATTCAGATATTTCATTATTTATTTATTAAATTATTTAATTATTATCCTTTAAAGAAAAAATGTTATAAGTCCCCATATAGCATTTTATATTTTAGAAAGAGAAATTGTTAACAAAAAAAATATCTTGACTACTGAACTACTAAACATCTTTGAAGTAACCTTTTAAGGACAAAATGCTAAAAACCTAAAGAGGGGGAGGATTGTCATTGCAAACACAGCACATTGTATTTACTTTTTAAAAGATCAGCTGCTTTTGATTTGTTTAAAGTTATTCTAATAACCATGCCACTGCTGTCCCCAAAACCTCGTCGACCTGGCCCAGATACTCAAAGAAGCACTGCTTTTTAGGGTCATCCCACACTCGAATAATTCTAATTAAGCTAAACAATGACATTCTAAATCTGAAATTTGCACAGTAATCCCTCAATCATTGACAGATACTTATAATTTAAAATTTAAAGTAAAATCATGTTTCCCATCAAATATTTTCAAAGGCCATCAATAATTAATTCTTAGACTGTTAAACAGACACCTATTTGTTAACGAAAAAACATCCAAAAAAACTTCACAATTTTGGACATTATAGATAAATTAATCTGATAGTTGAGCATCCTGAACAGAATAATATGGTACATAAGCTACAATAAGTTCAAATTATAAGAGCAAATTTCCAACTACATTGGTAGATGATAAAAATACACATAACAAGATTAAACATCGATATCAGATTGCTTATTGAAGAGTCTGCATCTTTGCAGTTTTGAATTTCATACCAAAAAATATGAACAATATAGCAGGAATGGCAAGATTTTAATCTTAATTAACAATGTGGGTTATGGCAATGGGTGCTACCAACATCAAAATACAAGCAAAAGAACAAAAGGGATTTCTGAAAAATGATGGCCAGTGATGAGAGCAAGCTTAAACCTGAAGCTTTGTATAATCATTATAATCATTACAAACATACTCATATTGAAGCAGAGAAAATTATTAACAGCTATATAGAGGGGTAGGAAGGGCAACGAAGAGGAATAAACTTGCCTCAAATAACTCGGTCAAATCATCTGTCTTCATCTTTTTCTTCTTCGGTATAGTGTAACAAATAGTTTCTAAAACATCTTCTAAGAATAATTCTTTGACAGGAAAAGTGAAACCCTGCAGTCAAATCCCAGATATCCATATCAATTGTCCTAAATATATTTATTAATGATTATAAAATAACAAAATAAACAGACCTACTGGTATATATATTATTGGTGCATCTCCAAAATATTTAGAAAAAAGCTCTGCATTGATGGTTGCACTCATCAAAATGATTCGTAAGCCAGGGCGCTTGGAAAGAAGATCCCGTAAAATAATCAAAAGAAAATCTTCATTCATGCCCCTTTCATGGATTTCATCCACTAGTACATGAGTAACAGCATCAATATTTGGTCGATGTACCTAAAGCAAAACCACAAAACAATAACAAGAATCATAGTTTCAAGAACCAGATTTTGGCAGGCTGACTTTTAACTAAGACTCAGACTAGGCAGGGTGATTTTTCACTCAGACCTTAACAAAACATTGATTGAAAAAAAGTAAAACCATAAAAAATAAAGATTTGGGCAATTTAATGAATTTATTAGCATATCTCAAGAAATCAATTTTAAAACATAATAAATTATAAAAAGCAATCAAATGAGTATAAAAGCAGATTTGAGCCTAATGAAAAAACTCATGGGTTGTGAGGGCCAAGTCTTGATGACACAACCTAAGAGCTACAAACTCATGTAATTCTTATCTGTATTTCCTTTTCTTCCTTTTGTTGATCATTAACAGAAAAATCACACCAGCAATCCAATTTGAAAAAGAGGGAGATGAGTCTAAAAAGGTGAGAAGAGTGATGGAGCACTTTCCCAACTCCATAGTCTTCAAAAGAATGAGTCCCTACGCATCTAACCAGAATTAGGTGGACAATGATTGTTTGTGCTGATAGATACAGGTGCTACTCATAATTTCATATATAAGGGACTTGTAGCACACAATGGACTTCAAACACGGGATCTAGATAGTTTCAAGGTGATGGTAGCAGATGGTTTTACTATTACATGCACCATGATGATTCCACTTTGAGTGAATTCTATGCTGTGAGCATTGGTGATACAGATGCAGTGTTGGGGTGATATAGGCTATGTTCCCATGGTTAGATTACACTTAATTTTCAGGCCATGGAGCTGAAATTCAAATCAGAAGGTAAGAATATGGTATTGACGGGAATGTCTAATGGAGGAGCACAAATCTTTCAAATGCATGGAGAGGCTCTATAGACGTGATTAGGTAGAATGGGCAGCAGAGTGTGTAGTTATAAATACAATTATAGAAGAGAAAAATAGATCATACCCTCCTGACAATCAGGTAATGTTATCCAAGCGAAGTAAGGTATTCAATAGCATTCCTCCAGGTACGCCTCTTGATAAGGGCACTAAGCATGTGATTGACTTAGAGGAGGGAGTCAAACCATTTATCACCACACCTTATACACATCCTATGAGGTACAAGGATAAGATAGAGAAAGCAATTAATGACCTTTTGGATATGGGGTATTTTTGACAGAGTAAGAGTCTGTTTGCATCTTATGTTGTGCTAGTAAAGAATGATGGTATCATGTGTATGTGCATAGACTTCAAGGCATTGAATAGGAAGATTATTAAGAACACGTAACCCATGTCATGTATAGATGAGCCCATTCATGAGCTACATGGAGCAATCTATTTTTTTAAGATAGACTTGAGATCAACACAGCATTAGATTAGGGTCAAAGAAGAGGACACAGAGAAAACAGCATTTAGATATCAGTTTGGTCACTTTGAGTTTCTTGTCATGCCTTATGGTTTGACAAATGCACCTGCTACTTCTCAATTTTGCATGAATAGTATATTCAGTAACCAATTACGCAAGTTTGATTTGATTTTCAGTGATGACATGCTCATTGATTTTCTTTGATGACATACTCATTTTCAGCAGGCTATTGGAAGAGCATTTGAGGCATTTGGATGAGATTTTGGGTATATTTCAGAGTGGGTCTGTAAAGAGTCTTCCTGGCTCTTCCTTGGAATTTCAAATGCAGGATTCACTTCACACTAAGAGATAATTTTTATACTTCTTTGAAATCAAATATATATCTTTTTTAATAATTTTCAGAATATAAACCAGAATGGCAATGATATCAAATATCTCCCAATTCCCTTAGATCAAATACAAATCATGATATATAGAGGAAACTATTGTTAGCTGTATATCGGATGTTAGTTAGGTATGGCCGATATCAAATATCTCCCAATTCCCTTAGATCAAATACAAATCATGATATATAGAGGAAACTATTGTTAGCTGTATATCGGATGTTAGTTAGGTATGGCCGACGGTACTTAGTTACCACCGTCGGTTAGTTACTTCCGTCGGTTAGGAATGGGTGACGACGTTTGGTCGCACCGCTTCGGGTTCTATATAACCTTTGTACTTATTCATTAAAGGATCATGGTCTGGTTGCTATTGTATGTACTTCAGTTATGAATGATCAATAAAAGACTTTGTTATTATATACTTGTGTTTCTGTAACATCTATGCTTAAACTCGGCTACCCTAGCGGGTAAACATTTGGCGCCGCTGCCTAGACGGTCTCAGAACTGGATGGCGTACGGAGACAATGGGCTTATCTATTGACGAAATAAACCCCAAGGCAAACGATGCACGTACGAAACTGTACGAAGGGGAAGATAACCAGACACAGGAATTTAGAATTCTGTTTCAAGAAGCGATAGAAACTTACATCCGTCGGGAAGCATACCAAGCGGAAGTCCCACAGAGTGCAGTGTGGTCTACCATCGAGGCTAATCCTGCAGCCAACCGTCCGTTAAATCATCTTCCACGGCTGTTGGCACAAGTCTCACTGGCACAACGCGCTCGTGTGGAGGAAAGTGCTCGGGAGGAACAACGGCAAGCAATCCTCCGAGAATATCATGAACGAGAAAGTAAACAACTTGAAGAGGAACGCGATGGCAAACGTCGTCGGGAATAGGCAAGTTTAAAGGTGACCGAAGGAAGAAGGGACACAGTGGAAAAATAAGAATGACGAGGTCATTCATCTAAAATATTGTAATAGAAACATGAATGAATAAAAAGTGTCCGTTTATTTTTCAAAATTTTTGTTGATCATTGGAGTAAAGAAAGCATTTATGCCCAATCAATTAAATAAAAATAGAAATTTAAAAAGGGATCTCGAAGGAGAACAAGCTCTCCGAAAGACAGCTCTCGACAAACAACAAGCCGAGCGAAGGGAGAGGTTCAGGAGACGTGCCGATAGACTGCCGAAGGGGCAGGTGAAGGCGACGGTCAAGAGGAACATAACCAGGACGGCAGCAGTGACGACGAGCAGCTGTTGGAGGAAACAACAAGCTTGTTTGAGACCCTAACATTAACCCTAAGGACAAAAGCCAGAAGGAAGGCTGAAGAGGAAGCCGAACGGAGAGAGTACGGGTGTGGAGTTGCCGCCGAAAGTGTCGAAGTGACAGAAAGGCACAAGGATCACACCACTCCCAGTAGTTCGGAAACATCAATGAACCCTAAAAACACATCCGGAGGACCGACGCCGGCAGGACAAGCCCAGCCTGTGGCACAGCCGGTACAACAAACACCTCCAACCCAACCAGCAACGCAGCAGTTGGTACAAACCAACCGCCCACCACCGAAGACGAATATGGCCGGTAACAAGGATAAGTTACCAAAATTCCATGGTGATGGAAAAGAAGATCCCGTTCGACATTGCCGCATGTGCAGAACGATTTGGTCGGCGAATGGAGTCGCCGACCAGGACGAGTGGATGAAACAATTTCCAGCAACCCTCCGAGGGGTAGCGATTGACTGGTACTCCGACCTAGATAAAACAGGAGTGACCACGTGGGATTTGCTACAAAAGGCATTCGAAAAAGAATT
>MU224078.1:3920042-3937641 GCA_018584345.1 Thuja plicata | reverse complement strand
TTGTCCACTGAGATGAATTCAAGTAATTCTGAATTTTTGTGTCTTTTCTCATATATTCACTTTTTTTGGATTTTTGGGTGATACAAATAATTGCATAAATAATGACAAACTAATTCCAGCTGAAAATTGTAAGGAATATACTAAGAATTTAACAATACTTAGAGTCTAAACAGTACATACCCGTACAGTTACAGCAATCTGATTTTTATTTATAAATTGATCCAAATGCAAGCGGTCTACAATAAGTATTAACGCCAGCTGTAGGAAAATGCTTGGCGTGGATCAATATACTGATGAAAATACTGTCATAGAGCTTCCAATACAAATCTGCAATCAATGGCATCCAATGCAAGAAGAAAACACCTCAAATAACCTCCAGGGGCTGCCTCAAAAGAAACGCCCAATCTGAAACAGGTTGGCCGCCCTGCTGAAACTTCTCTTCTCAAAGGATATGTATGCAATGAAGACAAACAATCCTTTCCTCCGATAATCAATGTGCATGATGAACAAATCCAATCCCAATCCTTGCTCAAGGCTACGTCCCAGCAATTCCAGTCCTGGGGTTTGCATCCCATACCTCCAAATCGCTCCATCAGAGCAATTGCCAAATTCACAATGTGTAATGTTCAAAAGATAATCAGAAATTAGGTCTCCATCTCCTTATATCCCCTTCCAAGTGCAAATCGAACCCTAAAGGGAATTTACACTTTGCACTTTAAATAAAATATAATAAAATAACATTTTCCCAATTAAAGTCATCCAAACTCAAGGAAAAACATTACTTTAACCAAAATGTTATAACTCATGGCGCCAAATAACCTCCAGATAGTGAAAATAGTTTATAATAATTCGAGACCTTTCCAACGAGCCCCCATACATATATGTGCCCAAATCCATTAGTTATCCCCTTATTACTCCGAAATGGCTATATAAATAGCCTTATTATAAATTATTTAATTACCAACTTAGGAAATATTAAAATATTTCCCCTTAAGCTTCTGAAAGCCCAAATCAACAAAATAAATATGAAACTGACCATGTCACCTGTCTGTGACTGATACCAGACAAGATGGGTTAACTGGCAGTCCCTTCCCTAAAATCAAGGGATGCTCCTAGAAGTTAGGAAACCAATCCTGTCGCACTGAAACTAACACCAACTGAAGGGTCATGAATAACCTCACGACTAGCAACTGTCACGACCTTCTAAAATTTAGGGATATCCCCTAAAATCTAGGAACTACTCCGACTAGCTCCAAACTGCCTGTAAAGCCAAAACCTGATCACTGTATATACTGAATGAGTCCCTATCCATCTTTGCTAGCCTACGAGACTCCAATGATAGGCCAACTCCTTCGTCTCTGATGTCCACTCTAGAAAGGGGACATGACAAGTAATGAGTTTGGTAACAATACAGTGAAAAAAACTGACAATGCGAAGAAAACACCTCCCTGAGAATGGATTAAGGTAAGCTTATGATATAGCTACAAAATGATATCCAACATAAGCCATAGGAGATATCTCTAAAGATGATGATAGCCAAACTTTGGTAATGTTTTAATCCACTTGGCACTGGATACCTGTTATAAAAGAAAAGCAATGGCTATCTTAGAAGACTAAGATTCATTAAGAAAAGGAGTAGCAAAAAGTTCTCGTGAAAAGAGACTCAATGTTAATTAGTAAAGCAATAAATAAGGAGAAGCCCAATGAGTATAATAAACAAAATCATTCAGTAAACTAAGAAAGGAACTGAGATTTCTGATAACTCGTTTGAAAATATCCAGACAGCAAATGCAATGGCATATCTAGAACCTGATTTCCAGATAGAAAACTTAGCAAGATGATATAGACTCATCCACTCTGTAATTGCAATGGAGATAATTTCAGAAGACTTGGCTAACGTAAAAGAGATTTCTCCAGAGGTCAAAAAGACAAAACACGTATATGCCTGAAAATTTGCCTGTGTGCCCTCAGTAGTGCCTCTTCATGATTGAAACAAACAAAGCCGAATGTCAGACAAAAAGAGCATGATGAATAAATGATGAAAGTCACTAGATTATATATTTGCTATCTTTTCTAGCTGTGGGAACATGCTTGGAGATGAACAATGAATATCTCCTTTTGGACAAAAAAGTAGATGCTTTGATTCAAATATTCAAATTCCTAGCATTTGTTTCCAAAATTATCATATTAAATACCAACTAATAGGAAAAAAATATAAAAAAACAAATTTTTAGTGTCTTGGGTTCCTCATCCATGGTAGATTTGGAAAAAATATTAAACATCTATATTTTACATGAAAACAACTCAAAGTATTGCAGAAATGAACAAATGTGCATAAGTTTTCTTGTGCATAAAGCAATGCATTCTCTATATTTAGAAAGGTGGAGAGGAAAGGGGAAACCCTTAACCACTAACCACCTTGACTTATTCAATGCTTATCCTTGACTAATTCAAAAACTATTTTTCACTTATTCAATGCTACAAGGCTTAAAGCAATTGCAACATGATAACATGAAATAGCTTTGCATGTGATACTATCACATGCAATTACATCTTGTTTTTACATTACATGTACTCTATCAAATACAAATTACAAATACATGATGAAAATTTTCTAAGTGTCTGACAAGACACGACATCTATTACATCATCATTTATTGGTCCTCATGCTGCTATAGGATGCTCTGTGAGTGATGTGTCCGGGTTTGATGAAAACATCTTGGACAGGAACCGCATTTGCATCCTTGATTGGAGATTACTGGGAAGGCATCTTTGTTTCTTTTCATCTTTGTCTTGAAAGCTATGCTCTAACCATTTCGTCGCTCATCCTTTTTCTTGTATGGTTGCATCATGTTGTCATTTTGTAGTTACCAAAAGAAGCCATAACATGGTCTTTCAAGCTAGAACTTTGCAGATTTTTAAGAGTATGCATATAGGATATGAGTAGAAGGCCTTTGAGCACCAAGGGTCAAGGATTTTAGGCAAAATCAGCTCTTTAAAATGGAGAGAAAAACCAAAAACGGATTTTTCTAGGAGCAGTGCATATATGGACAGCAAGCTTTGAGCAACGAAATGGATATGGAAGGTGTCTATATGCATGGATAAGTGTTCAATATGCGAGGTGGAGTTTTTGGAAATGTTTGCAACTCATGAAAAGTCATGGAAAAAGCATGAAGGTGGGCTTTTTTATTTTCTCTGCATATTGGGAAACTTAACTCATTTACTCGTAACTGGGATTTTTATGTCCTATTACAAGTCATTCTTATATAAGCATGGATAGCATGAAAAAGGTGGGTTTTTTGTCCTATATCGCATGCTTGGAAAGAAGACTCTTTTTTGAAGTGACTCCACATTTAGAACGGGGTTTTTAATCCCGACTGCATATGCAAGTATGAAGAATTTCTTGCATATGCAACTTGGACAAATTTAGAAGGAAGAAGAAGGATTAAAATCAAAACTAAAAAGCATGCAAATCTGGAAATGAAATGAAGGATTTGCATTCATATTCAAAAACAAAAATTAATTCAAGAAATGCCCTAAAAAAGCACAAGAAAACTCACCTCCTTTCACCAAAAACAAGGGAAGAAATCTTAACAAATCCTTGAGCAAAATCTGAATCAAATCCAAGAGATTTTTGGATTTAGAAAAGATTGCAAGAAGAGGATTATATAGACTTCGAATCTTGACTCAATCCTCTTGAAATGAATGCATTTTGGAGTCAAGATTCGTTGGTTGCCAAGTGTTGAATGATGAAGAAACAAAATGCACAAGTATAGCAACTATATTGACCAAATCAAATGCATATGTAATGGCAACCAAAAACAGCACCTAGGGCATCAAATGCAATTTGAAATAGATGAAGAACAAGCTGGGAATGAAGTTTCTTACCCTAGAATCCTTCTTGAATGCAAAACGTTTGAGATTTAATGCACAAATCTTCCTTCAATGAGCCGTTTTTGGTAAAAAAACGCCTTTGCAAGGTCTGTTTTTGAGTGTTTGCATGTGCTTGGAAGCATGCAAATGCATATAAAATTGTCGTCCTAAGGATAAAGAGCAAAAACGCATGGAGAAGGAAGCAAAAACAGGTTTTTTACATGCAAATGCATATGCTTTTAGCCTCCAAATCGCCACCCAGCAAAACCTAAGTCTATGATGAATAATAACGGGCATTTTTGGCTTGAGAACACATGTATATTGGCTTAAAATCGTTACTAAGACCTTTTAATGCAAAAAGGCTTAATAACGGGTTTTTTAGTGGTAAATGCATATGCATTTCATCCAAAATTCGCCACTATGCCTTTGTTATAAAAAAAAATGGGTTTTTCACATGCAAATGCATGTGTAAATGGGTTGGCTTGCGACTATAAAGCTTTTAAATTGAAAGGTTTATAATAACGGGCTTCTTATATGTAAAGGCATCTAAAAACCCCACTTACACATGTTAAGTTATATGTTTTTGCATATGTTTTTAGCTTAACATATGTATTTGCATTTAAAAAGCCCACCTTTATGCATGTTAAGTTATATGTTTTTGCATATGTTTTTAGCTTAACATATGTATTTGCATTTAAAAAGCCCACCTTTATGCATTTGGGACTTAGAATATATTCACAGTGGAGTTTTAAAGATTTTTGCACTATGATAACATGCAATGGTAAATAAAAACCCCACCTAATTGCATTTAAAACATAATCTTTATATGTAACTTATAGTAATAATAATATAATATGCAGGACTTAAAAAGTCCATCATATATTTAAACCATTAAAAACTATAAGTAAAACTTCTCAGAATGATGTGAAATTTTAAAGTGGGGTTCTAAACCCATTTTACATGTAAATGACATTTTAATTTCGTGCAATTAACAATAAGAACCCCACTTTTAAAGGATTTTAACAAAGACATGCAATCAGGCAGAAAAACCCCACCTACAGCACGCTTAAAACCTTAATAACTTGAGCTTGACAACTCTGATTGACGCCTAAGATAGCTCAAAATGAGCGAAATTAAAAATGCTATAATCCTAGGGCAAAATTAAGACTAAAAACTAAACGCAAAACCAAGAAAAACGAAGAAAAGACTTGAAGGTTGCCAAAAATCAAGTGCTTGTTGTCAGAGAATAAAACCTCATTTCAACAAGCAATGTGGTGATTATCTTGACGGAAACCTTCAAAAAGAATAAATAGAAAAGTGTGAAATTTAGGACTATTCAAGGATAACAAATCGCCTTCATCACGCACTATTTGAAGTACCAAAACTTAGAGGGAACACCTACGAATTCATAGGAAAATTCCGTAGGGTTGTTCAATTTTGTGAATGCAAAATTGAGGACAACATATTGTGTATACCAGCCTTCCACTATGACTTGAGCGACATTCCACATATGACCTTCCAATGTTCAATATCTCGGTATGCCGTTTGTTTGCTCTCTTGTATTTGTCCTGAGTTGTCAACGGTGCTTGATGTATCAATATTCTATGCTTTTCTCTTTTGTTTGATGCCCTCCCTATTGTTCGATTTCTCCAATCGTTGATGGTCGATATTGTTCTTTGTCTTTGTGCATATAAACTATGAGCGTGACCTTCAAATTTTTATTCATTTTCATCTGTCTTTTCCTTGTTCCCTCCTTTTGTGAATGATTGTTTATTCTTTTATATCTTTCTTTTCCTGACGACTCATTCAAAGAGTCGCGAATGACTTTGGTTTATATTATAAATGCTTATATATATTACAATATATTTACTATATTTTTATAATATTTAGTAATATATATTATATTATATTTTAGAGTTATATTAAAATATAAATTATATTATAATATGTTATATTAATAATTATATATTTTTAATATGTGTTGTGTTGTATCGGCAATGCAATGGCAGTTGGTTCTCGGGTAGTTGTAGGAGGTTGGCAACGGTTGATTCACCCAACCAACCGTTGGTCACTTTACATGTAGCCTGTTGGCAACGAGAATGTGGATATATTATTCTACGCAATATAACAGTAATGTAGCAGTGCAAGATTACATCTTGCCAACACATGGCAAGCACTCAGAAGGATAAAACGATAACTTTAGACAACATAAGGCAGAAAGATATGCTTTATTCTCATGTAATGTCATCACAACCATAATCCATTCTTGTTGCCAACAAGCTACATATAAAGTGGCCGACAGTTGGTTGGGTGAATCAACTGTCGCCAACCTCCTACAACTACCCGAGAACCAACTATCATTACATTACAGATACAACACAACATAATTATTATTAACAAACTACACCTAACATCAGCCCCCCCAAGAAGGAAGTCGTCTTCCAGGCAACTGAAAAATAAAATGGCTGCTGTAGACACACAAGAAATCTACTGGAGAGAAGGATGAGAGGACGTAGGACGTGTCAGCTGCTGTCGAAGAAGCCTCAGATCAAGGTGTGCAGACCAAGTCACCTGTTGTAGCTGAAGGAAGTTATCCTAGAAAGACCTCTCTATGTTGTAGAGAACACCCATCATCCCTGCCTGACCTACTAGAATGTGAGGCCTGCCCCATGCCTCCAACATTTATGTAGTTTCTGTATGTGGCCATCCCTTTGCAGAAACGCATCTCGTGAATTCCTGGTAACATCCTTTCTTCATAAATCTCAAAAGCCTCTCTGCTAACTGTACCACTATTGTGTCTTGCCCAACGTCTATTTCCTTGGTAGTTGCTACCATCCTAGCCATGAAGAGAGCCATCTCCTCCATCTGGCAGCCAAATTTCTAAAGAGTGCTCATGGGGTCCTGAGGATCTGGTGTAACCCATCGTAGCACAATGGTGGTCTTTGTTTCTGTTACCATACGTTCCTCCTCTTGCACTGGCTCATGTGGCTCCACTGGTACTCCAAGTAGGTGTAGGGCATTATCTATGGAAGCGTGTATGTCTTCTTGCTCGTCCATTGGTGGTGTTTGTTCTCCTACTATTACACCCTCTGTTGGTAGTGTAGGGTGTGGTCCTGGTGCCTGTTCCTCTAACGGGGTCGAGGGGCAACGCCCCTCGCAGGAGTCTTGGGGCAGCGCCCCAGCAGGGTCAAGGAGGAGCACCCCCACCGCCAAGACCAAATTGGCACCTCTCAAACCATCCAAAACTCCACGGCGCACACCATTTTCTTGATTTTGCTTGATGTTTAAAACAATGTTGATGAAGCCCATGAATGGTACGAGTGACTGCCTTCCTTCGCTCGGCCATACGAATGGCCCACAATGGAACCCCTCTATGTTGTACGATCATACAGCCAATGTCTTTCTCTTCACTGTGCGGACGTCATACAGCTCGTAAGTGCATATGGTTTTCTCTACACCGTACGGCCCATGTTGTTGTCATGAAATGTACGAACAACTTTCTTTCCATGCAACGTATGGCCAACTTCGTTTCTCTGTACCGTACTGCCAACTTTCTTTCCATGTGTTGTACAGACCACTCTGTTTCCATGCACCATACGGCCAGCTTTCTTTCCATGCATCGTACGGCCAACTTCGTTTCCCTGTACCATACTGCCCACTCTGTTTCCATGTATCGTACGGTCTGTACCGTTGTTTCGTACAACATTGCTTGTCGTTGTTGTCAACTAAACGGGTAGTTAGTTGGTTGGTTTGTCCGAAGGAGTTACACAGGTGCGACGGTTCACCTTGCATCCCTTCGGACCCTATATGTATACCTTTCTCTCTATTCAGTAGGCATGTTGGATTTACCGAGAAATACTCTTGTACTGACGGATGCGAGGCGAACCGTCGCACCCGTGTAACTCCTTCAGACGAACCAACCAACTAACTACCCGTTTACCCGACAACAGTTGTTGTGCGGTTTGTACAGTTGCTCAAGCCTCTCACTCGTACGGCTCAGCGTGGTCGATTTTTTAATCTTTTCCTGCTTTTGAGATCCTTGGCTTCCTCTAAATCTGGTACTTTTACCTATAAGCTTCTGAAGGTGTTTGTTTCTTTTTATTCTTGTCTTTGCCCCATTTTCTGTCTTGTCTCTTTCAAATCCGAGGATGGGGGTATCATCCACCCTCGCTGCGCCTTCCTCACAATGAGCGTACTCCGAGGGGTAGGTATCTTTTTCTTCTGCTTCAATTTCGAGAATCTTCAGTACATTACAATCTGGGTGGAAGATTTCATAATCCTCTATCCGCTAATGAAATAACCCTTTGAGGGAACTAGTCTCATCCTCAGAGCAATTTCCTAGCCTCAGAACCCCTTCCTCGCCAAGTTCCATCACGTCCTCTTTATGGCGTTCGTCTCCTGATTCTGAGTCGGATGCCAATTCTTGGCTCACCATCTGAGTGCAGAGATCAATGATATATTTCTTTCCGTCGCTCTTAATAGAGAGTGTGTTCTTTCTCCAATTATGGTTAGCCTTTGCTTTGATGAGCCATCCTCTGCCTAGGAGGGCATCATACCCCTTTTTCTCAAGAGTAATGACCACAAAGTCAAGAAAGAACTATTGACTTCCAATGACCACCCTCTGTCCCATTAGCTTTCTTATCGGTTTAATTCCATGTTGGTCTGCTCCTACCAAATGGAATGTCGAAGGCCACAGAGTTGGTTTGCCCATAGCCTTCCATGTCCCTTCCGGTAGCACGTTCACTCCGGACCCCCCATCCACAATGGTGTTTGTGAGTTTGTATCCCATGATTTCCATTTCCACTACTGTAGGCATCCTGCCAACGCCTACTGCCAACAACATAGGGTTCGTGGTGGTATTGTTCTCTTCTTCCACCGTATCGTCTTCCTTCCTTTCTCTTGGTGTTCCTTCTCTGCCCTTGGTTGTGTCGCGTACCTCATTGTTGTTTACCTTAGTGATGGCTACCTTCAGTTGTGGTAATGTTTCTAGAAAGTCTGCCACCCGTACAGGTACGGTGGCTTGCAACATTTGCTCTATGATGTTGGCCTCAGATGCTGACCGACAAGGGTACTCACACTGCCATGTGAGAGTCGTCGTTGCGCCAGTTCAACCTCGATTTTTTCTTCCCTCAACCTTCCCTTCTCTGTACTACGATCAGGATACGTGAGTTTCCTTGCTTGTGACCTCGTGATGGCAAGAACCTCCTCTTCAGGGTGTGCGACCTCTACCATGTTTACCCCCTTATGTCTGGGACAATCAGCATCCTCATGGTTGCCTGGACCACACCATTTGCATAGCATGCTTGGTCCACCTTAACCACTGCCGCTCTCACAGTCTCGCGCAAAGTGTTCCCACTCGTTACAGCTGCGGCATTGTATCATGGGCCGCCCCTTTGCGTCGTACTGGATGCGACTTCTCGGTGTGTTATTGTTGCTATTGTTATTACTTCCTCGTTGGTTGGTGCGGTAACCTCCCGGCGAGGCCTTTGTGTTTCTTGGAGGTGTGGCAGGCGGAGTTGTTAGTTCCCCTTGGGTCAAGAGCACTTGAGTGCTCCTTGCCTTCAGATTGTAAGGGCACTCCTTGATGCAGTGCCCTAGTACCTAACAGATGTCACAAAATGCCTTCTTTGAACAATTGGTTTTGGTATGGCCTTCCAACTTGCAGTCTGAGCACCAAAGTTCCTTGCCCTCTTTTGTCTCCTTTCCAGCCCTCATTTCTTTCATCATTCTCATCACGTCTTTCCGTAGTGCCTGTATAGTTTTGGATTCTCCCTCACTGTCCTCATTCGTGCTATCGTCATCACTCGTCTTCTTCTTACTACCTCTGGATGTCTTGTTTTCACTTTCAATATTCATCCCACAGTTGTAGGCGTCGATGTACGAGGATAGTGGCACCACTATCATCTTCCTCCTTAGGGATGAAGTTAGTCCCTCAATGAACCATCACTTTTTCAAACCATCCGTTGGCTGGTTTTCGAGTTTACCAATGAGTTCCTTTAGCCTACGATGGTAAGCTCGTACCATTTCATTTTTCCCCTGTCGTGTATTGTAAATTTCTGCCACTACATCATCATCACGGAGCAATCTGAACTCCTCCTGGAATGTTTTTTAAGGTCATCCCAAGTCGCCTTGCCCCTTGCTAGCAGGTCCGTGTACCAATCAATTGCAATCCCTCGTAAGGTAGCAAGAAAAGCCTTCCACCAATAGTCATGGTCATCCTGGCCATTTGCTTCCCATATCGTTACACATGTTTTACAGTGGTGGGCCAGATCCTCTGATCCGTCCCCACTGAACTAGGGTAGTTTTTGTTTCTTCAGGGGGTTTGCCAGTTGCCACGTACGATAGGCACCGTGCACGTTATTAGACGTTGGTGGGTTGGTTCCTCCTTTGCGTCCTTGTGCATCTTTCGTACCTCTGGCTACGCGTGAATCTTCTACCCCTCCACCTTTGTCGTTCACGTCTTGGTTGCCTCCTTCGTAGTGGTACCGGTACTCTCTTCTCCCCAGAGTCTCTGGTTTTGTTCTCCCTATTCTTGATCCCTCCAATGTAACGAGATTGTTGATGCCCCGCAGGGTACTCTCAAATAAATCTCCTACCTCCCCTTCAAGATTTCCCTCTTGGCTAGTCCTCTTCGGTGCACAGATGGTTCAGTTGGTACCGGCCGAGTCACCACCTTCCCAACTGTCGATGTCATATCCTTCGTGTGCCCAGGAATTGCTCGGGAGTGGTAGTTTGTCAGCGACCGCTTCCCACTCCTGTCTTGACGGTTGTATTTCACCGCCACATGCCCACGGTGGGGGACCAACAGATTGTTTCACTAGTTGTTGTAGTTGTTGGCATCTCTCCACTTGCTCTTGGATACGCAAAGACCTCTGTACGGTAGTTTCGATTTCCTTCTCTCCTTCTGTCTCCGCCTTAGTGTGTTGCCTTTTGTCCTTGTTTGGTAGGTTGGGCATTAATTGTCAGAGTTACTTACGCCTGCAAGTTCCAACAATGCTCGAGCCAACAATCTTGGAAAGCTACCCAGAAGATCATATACAGGACCTCCACTCACCGTGAATTCGGCGCGTACCGTACCAGCCGAGACCGCTCTCTCCCGTTGTATGTACTCGTCAAACATCCTACGGGTGAACCAAGTGCTGTGTTAACTAGTCCTCTCGGGTTACTTCGGTATTGTCTTCTCCGTCACTATCAATTACCAGGACTTGTTGGTCGAAGGTACGACCCATTATGTCGGCATCCCGCCAATCCTACTTCCCTCAACCGCCAGGTTCAAACTTAGGCAACGGCACCAAAATGTTAGATGTCTTACTGTGGATATATCTACGCAATATAACAGTAATGTAGCAGTGCAAGATTACATCTCGCCAACACATTACAAGCGTTCAAAAGGATAACACGAAAACTTTAGACAACATATGGCAGAAAGATATGCTTTAGTCTCGTGTAATGTCATCACAACCATAATCCATTCTCGTTGCCAACAGGCTACATATAAAGTGGCCGACAGTTGGTTGGGTGAATCAACCGTCGCCAACCTCCTACAACTACCCGAGAACCAACTGCCATTACATTGTCGATACAACACATAACATAATTATTATTAACAAACTACGGCTAACAATATGTATATAATTATATTTCAAATATATGATATTCGATAAATACAATTTATTAATTAGAATATTATTATTTATTTATATATAATTATAGAGGTTAGTTAATCTATTTATTTATTTTTATATTATAATAATATTATTAGTAATTTTAAGCTTATAATCATTATTTATTATTATTAGGTTCTATTCAAGAAGGGGCCATGACAAAAATGTTTGGTTGTGATCAAGGAGAAATAAAATTGGGTCAATATGACAAATAATCTATACTCCAAGTTTCTAGGATGGGAACAGTAAGGAGCATAGGGGCACCCAAGACAATACAATTTTTCAGGCCATTTTTAGGGAATGGCTATTAAGAAACAAGGAAATTTTAAAATATAGGGAAATAACTAATATTAATATTATAGACATTATAGAACCTTACTCCATAACATTAGACTTGAATTGAGAATTCACGTGAGAATTGACAAACAAATTAAAGAAATTTGATTGCTTCCATTGGCAACAAAATGCACAAAGACTACTTTCAACAACGAAATGACCAAAACATAGAAAACATATAGTTGTCCCTAATTAGCATTCACCTCTAGTAAGACTACATTAAAATCAAAGTTTGAGTCCAAGTCACTGCCATTATAAGGGGTCGTGTCATCCAATGGAATCCCAAGCGATGCCCTATGTGCCTCCTCATCAAAGTCTATAGCATCTTCAAGATCAATATGCCATCATAACATTGGATCCTAGCAATACTCTAAGTTATTATGAATCATCTGGCTACAAGGCACTATGTATGGCCACCAACTTCTTTGATCTTCTACAAGTAAGGTTGTTCCTGTTAACTAACTGGATGAAGATCTAAGTAGGCCAAGTCCTTTCTACAACAAAGAAACTAGCTTCCTATGAAAGGAGACAAGTGACAAGTATCCTCAACTCCAGTGCATTCTTGTCATGCCACATCCACCACCCAAAAGGGTCCATTTGAACTAATGTAGCTCTATTCATCCTTACCTTTGGTTTGTTGAAGGATGGACGACCAAGATTGACAAAGGCTAGTGTCCATGTGAGAGGTGTAGTGTAATGTCCCCTTCTAGAATTTGTCCTAGTTAATACCCTACAAACACAACTGCAATGACTAGGGGTAGAGAGGTCTCTTACCGAGTAAGATATTTCGTCCATTGTGCCTTGAATGTAAGCCCTACAAACACCAAATAAGGAACAAGACCATATATATATACAAACTAACTATATTGTTAGTGTAATATAATCTGCTTTACGTTGTACAAATCGATAATTCAAGAGATATACAATCTGAATCAATGTAATGCATACATAGGTTTATGAAACATACGTTAACTTTCGTGACCTTACTCCTAATGAGAAATGAGATAAAAAGATATGACGAGGTGCCCTCACTGTCTCTGCCCTAAGCCCAAGAGTGGAAACTTTATCCCCCATGGCCCCATGCTTCATGGGGTTAGCATACTATTGTTGTGTGCTTTATGACCGTACCAACAGTAGAATAAAATATTCAGATATCCTATCCTATTGATCAAAATCACATGTATGTAAGATTGGGAAAGATCATACAATTGACTCCAAGGTTCTTTGTCAGTTCTTGACTGTGCATAAGCTCAATGGTTGATATGATATGTTGGTATCACGAGGCGCCTTGTATAATTCCCTCAAGTCGACTACAAATGGTACTAGCCATGGGAGCTTTTTCAAATAATATTGCAATGAGAGTACTTTTTGGGGTTTTTTTAACATTTAGGCAATTGAGCACTTCATGAGGATTTTTAACACTTAGACAAATTGAGCATTGCAGGAGGATTTTTAACACTTAGGCAAATTTTTGCTTGTCTACCTTGGACTTGTGCTCAAGGTGCATTTGAGCACTGCACTGCAGAAGGATTTCTAGCACTTAAACGAATTTCTACTTGTCTACCTTCAATTTGCGCCCAAGATGCATTTGAGCAGTGCACTGCAGGAGGATTTCTAGCACTTGGACAAATTTTTGCTTGTCTACCTTGGATTTGCGACCAAGGTGCATTTGAACACTGCATTGCAGAAGGATTTCCAGCAGTTGGACGAATTATTGCTTGTCTACCTTGGATTTGCGCCTAAGGTGCATTTGAGCACTGCATTGCAGAAGGATTTCTACCACTTTGACGAATTTCTTCTTGTCTACATTGGATTTGCGCCCAAGCTGCATTTGGGCACTGCACTACAAAACGATTTCCAGCACTTAGACGAATTTCTACTTGTCTACCTTGGATTTGTGCCTAAGGTGCATCTGAGCACTACACTGCAGGAGGATTTTCGGCACTCAGTAAATTTTTGAGCTTTTCTCTTTTATTTGTCTTTTTGTGCTTTTTCACTTTCTCAGGTGCCTTGTAAGTGCTTTTTCACCTTTTGATGCTTTTTCAGACCCCTTTTACGAACTGCTTTCTCCAAAAGTGTTTTTTCAGAAGTGCTTTTTTCCAAAAGTTCCTTTTTAGGGATGCTTTTTAGATTGCACCATTTGATTGCATTTCTAGATACCCATTTTCTCCCTCTTCTATTTGTGCTCGTCAGTTGCCTAAAATGACCTGCAAAAAATAGACTTACTATAAATAGTAAGTTTGTGCAAGCACAAAATTAGGCCAATCGAAGACATAGTAAAACTTACTAAAAATAGACATTGTTAAAAATAGTAAGTACTTCCAAACTCAAAATAAGGCCATTATGGGACGCAGTGAAACTTACTAAAAATGGACAAACTAAAAATAGAAATTTCTAAAAATAGCAAGTATGTCTAAACGTTCAAAACTTTACTGGCAGCTTCTCTAAGAGCTCAATTCCTTTTCAAACTTGACCTAATTCACTAACAAACACAGTTTCCATTCTAGGAGCCAAAGGTGGACAACACTTCTCTTCTAGACTTAGCCAATTCCACCAATTCCCATTTGAAACACGAGGAGCCTTAAGGGACTGAGCCAAAAACTACTAAGAACGAAAGTCAAAAGACTAGGCTTAAAGCAAAATGAGCGGGTCCCCATTTGCAATGGGGCAATGTGTGAAAAGGTCACAACACGTACCTAGCAGAACCTTAGCACCATTCCCCTCATCACTCTATCTTACTCACCTCATATGAATAAGGATCATTTCCTTAATAATTCTTCCATGTGAGTTGATAGATGGATTACAATAGGGTGCCCTTAACTCAACCCTAGGCCCAAGAGAAGACACTCTATCCCCCTTGGCCCCATGCTTCATCAGGTTGGCGTACCTAGTGAGACCTAACCATTCACCCTTGTTGTAATTCCCTTCCATCACCCATATGGTAAATTATATTGGCAATTGTGCTCTACATCATAAATTTATATATATTGCAAATACAGTATACAAAGCCTGATCAATATGTAATTAATATAGGTCTGATGTAGTTTATCAATATAATGTAGTTATGGTTCGATGTGTAAAAAGTCATACATAACCAATGTGGTGTGTGCTTTTACAAATATAGATGTATATTCCAAAGCCCATACAATTATATCAGTTTCATAACTAGTGTGACAATTATTTGCAGCCATATTTAACACTTGAATGAGTATAACCATACCGTTGTGTTTCAGAGGGTTATCAACCGGCAGCGTGTAGTTCAACCCTCAATCCTTTCCTTGCTTTTATTGTATTCTTGGTCAATATTTCTCTCTGTTAGTTATCTTATTTGTTGTCCAACTCTGCTTAAGCGTTGACTGGGATTGAGATTCTCTGTTGTGTTCCTTCTCTTTATCTTTTTTTTTGTCGGTGGTGTCTAATGGAGGGAACGGAATGCATTTATATATCTTGCCTTTGTTGTTCAACAAACATGTCCCTTCCATGGGCATGTCTTCTCTTTAACAAAATGCAGATTGTTGTGCATAATGATCATTTTTTAGTTAAAACTTCTTTAATAAAATTGCATGTATCTGAAAAGAACCGTGGCTAAATTACACCATATTTACCTAAATCGCAATTTATTTATGTATCGCCACTTTAAAAAATGTTGATTGGTTTAATATATGTTTGACTTGTCTTTAGACTTTAATAAATAATTAATTTTTATCTCAAAGTAGACCTTCCTTTGCATTACACTATATTGAAATAAGTCGTGTAGGATCTTCACTGAGGAATTATTCCTTCCCACTTGCTAATCTTAACAAATAGTTTATGAAATTATTATTTTATTCGACATCCTTCTCTCTATATTCATTGATACTCAATGGTCTTTGTCGGTGTTAGCATAATAGATTTATGCACATATGATTGTTTCAATTTTGTCTCTTTAGACTTCACTAAATTAATTACTCAACTATATTATAATTTATTATTATTTATTTATTTGTTATTATGATTAATTATTATTATTTATTTATATTTTTATTTAATTATTATTATTTATTATTAATTTTTATTTCAAACGGCGACATTACATATTAGAGGACTTCCCATCAATTTACATTTTTCAAAGAATTTCTCAAGCCCTTCTTTCACCTCTTCAACACTACTCCAAGCCTAGCTACATACCTTTTAGGAAATAGAACATAGGCTGCCATATGGAATATTCGTTGTGTTCCACCGCCACATCACAATGAACCTAATTTGCTCCTCACAAAATCCCAAAGTAGGATCCATCCTATGAAAGGCTTGCTTCATCTGCCCTAGCATGTTATCAAATGTCTCAAAAACATTTCCAAGGTTAGAAAACTTTGTATTAGCATGTTTTATGACTTTCAGATAAAGTGTGATGATTGCTATTACAAACAGTATAAATAATTTGTAACAATTAATAAATTAAATGTTTAGAAATTTAATAACAAAACCATTAATTTCTCACCTCATTATGAACCACCAAGCATTGTCAAGGGTATTTCGTTTCACATTACTTCTTAAAATTGTGCTCGCCTCTAACCATTTACCCAATTCTAAATTAACCTTCATTAATTGTAGAGGCTTCTAAACCATCCTTACTAACAAAATAAAGTAATCGATCTATCTAGCATCCATGAGCTTGAGTTATTCCTTCCTAAAAAAAATTATTAAAAAAGTCAATGAAGTGTGATGGTTGCAAATAAACATTTGCACACCTCTAGCTTCCACCACTGCCTCCGCCCCATGTATCTTTCTAATGTCCTTCAACATGTTGTTCAATGCATGAACACAAACATGGGGTCCAAAAAATGTGTCTATAAGCTGTAAGAACCCTGCTCAAATGGACCTTTGAAATTTCTCTTACTGAAATTGTTTTGTTTTTCTGTTACTATTCTCCTAAGAGTTTGGTATTCATGCTTTTCTAGTGCTTTCATTCACGGATTATGTTTAATATTCTTCAATAAAGAAAGGGAGAAGAATACAAGTTTTGCAAAGATAATAATGACTGTAAACAATTTACTTCTGATATTTTGAACTGATGTTTTATTACCAGGAAATACACAGCATTGTGTTTATTAAAGAAATGTGTTTTTCTAAGAATTATGGTGTGCACGTTTGTTCTCCCAAACTTGAACACATCCATTGGTTGCTCCTCGATTCAGAATGTACGCCCAACTCCAAATACACATACTTACCATGTACTAGACTACACGATAATAATGAAGCATTGCGTTTAACCCTCCCGAAATGGTCACACCCGATATCAGGAAGGTTGGCCTTCCATACGCTAGGAAACAACAGTATATATAAAAAAAATATCCTAGGATACCGGGTTCGGCCCCTACCCCCTGCGGACCCTGCCAAATTCGAACCGGTCCAAAATTCGGGTCCAGTTCGACTGTGGGTTCGACTGTTTTTGGCAGCGTTCGATTTTTCAAACCCAAATTCGAACCCGGTTTTTTATGGTTTGAACCCGGTTTTTTTTCGCCGAAAAACTCGAATTTCAAGCGAATTTCAAGCGAATTTGCCCTGCGGCTTCACTTAAAACGCGATTTTATTGCAAATTTTATGAAAATTTGGTGTCCACAACCCTAAAAAGTGAGTTTAAAGACATTTTTGTTGCTTCTAATGCTCATTTGTGGTGTGCAAACAGCTTATTTGGTCTTGAGCAAGAGGAGATAGGTGTTTGAGCAAGAGCTTGGTTGTGCAAGGAG
>MU224078.1:3880452-3917175 GCA_018584345.1 Thuja plicata | reverse complement strand
TTACAAATTTAATAGTGTTTTTATTGTTTAAATGTTTACTTTTTATGATACTACGTGACATTCTAATCTTAACTCATGCTTCTAGGCTGCATTTATATCAAAATATGTATATATATATATAAAAAAAAAATTACATATTTTTGTACTAACGAACCCGAACCCAAACCCCTTTTCAAAATTTTGGCGAACCGGCGAACCGGTTCTTCGAACTCGAACCCGAACCGGCATCCTAGAATATATCCATACGATATTACCAAGAATTGCCACGAATAGGCTCAGAGCTCAGAATATTTGTTTCCTTTAACATAGCATGTTAAAGTATTCTCAAGGCGATCAAGAATGCAGTCGAATATTATATTCGATCCTGGAATGCAGATGGTAACTCGCATTGTTATGAATATGCTACCAATAATGTATCAATGCCTTGCTAATAATATTTATGTTGACCTTGAAGTTCATGGCCAAGTCACCGTTGCCCAATTAGAAAATGTTTCGCACTAATAAGAACACATCCTTCCTTGAATTTGCTGAAACCACTCACAACTGGGTTAACGACTGCTACGTCACCCTCTTTTATGTAGATTTAAGCTTGACTGCTCAGGTACTGACACTAAAATCGTTCAATAACTGTTCAACCTGAAGAATCTTATTAATTCTTCCAAACCATCTGTTGTTGGATGTTTTATGACCACACCAACGCAAAATAAGGTGCCAAAGGCCACTCTATCCTCTCTTCAGCAAAGACCCCTTATATGCTAAGATTGCGAAGATCATAGAGGCCACTCCAAGGTTCCTAATGTGAACTTGCGACTTTATATTGGATATGAGCTCATTTGGCTTGATGTGTGCTAGTAACACAAAGGGACTTACGTTTGAATCATTCTTCACTTCTACAATGCTGGCTGGAACTTCATCGGATATTGCAATCTCGTGATGCTTTTCCTTCGAACAGACACAACTGAAATGAATTGAAATCAAAGGGGAGAAGGGTTAGAAGGATCTAAATCTACTCTGAAGGGCAATGATATCAATGGATTGTGCTATAATGGACGAATTCCAAACAAACCATGTTTCACTTTGCCAAGCTTAGCAACCAAGGTTAGAATAAGGGACCAATAGGGGATCACCTTGTACAATGGTGACTTGGCTGCACTATTAATGGTGCAACCAAGGTTCAAATCCTTGTCTGGCCAAAATACAAGTGTTAATGCTGGTTTGGGCCCACCTTGGTAGTCGAACAGGTAGTTGTTGGTGGGAATGGCATTACTGGTCATGCTAGAGATTGTATGTGGCGGGATGGAGGGTTTCCTCGTTATGATTAAAGCAGGAGGAATTGTTAATGCCTCAGTTTGTTCTCGGGGATGGGTCCCCCATTGTGACCCCACCGGTTCAAAGCTCCAATAAAAAGCGACTACCACTGATCAAAAAAAAATAAGAGACCAATATATATGGTCGTATAAATACATATGATCATATATATATATATATATATATTAGTAATAGTGAAGTCGGAAGTATATATAGATAAATATGTATATATATATAATAATGAATCAGAAATATATATGAATTAATATACACAGCATTTATATATATTAATAAAAACAAAATCAAAATTCTATAGACATATATATATATATATGAATCATATATTACTAGGGTATGTATCTAGGTTAGATAATTGAATCTATTTAATGTTTTTGGAATATCAGAATTATCATATATATATATGATGATAATATTGAAATTAAAATTATATATATGTAAGTCATGTGTATATATATGTATATGTGTGTGTGTGTGTGTGTGTGTGTGTGTGTGTGTGTGTGTGTGTGTGTGTGTGTGTGAGAGAGAGAGAGAGAGAGAGAGATTAACATATTTGTAGCCTATTTCTTAATCTCTTGCTATAGCCCCACGAGGGGATAAATTGTTGTGTATGGAAAGGCAGAGTAAATCTACACAAGGTAGGTGAATACCAAGATGGGAGAGGGACGGGGTCCTAAAGCCTTGAGGCAACATACTCGTAGATTGGTGTCAAGCGCCCTACGACAAGTAAATCCACGTCCTCTTTAGGGTTGAGTTTAGGAGAGAAGTAAGGAATCAGAGCTTAAATATGTTAACGACCAAATGTATTATGAACTATTCATTGTTTTCTTGAATTCAATTGACTTACACACATAGTAATGTACATTAATCATTGGAAATTGACAGCCTCCTAGTTCGGGACATTACAACTAACTATCAAATATTTTTTTGATATACTTCTCAAGGATGTGGACAACCTTCCGAATGATGAATCTGATATACTTTCTCCTCAGTTCGTAGTAAATAACACAAATCACCAGCCTCTACCTTGGATAAATTAGGCAAATAAGGAAGTTTCTCCAAACCAAGAAAGATCCAAGTTGGTCAAGTCAAATGAGGTTTTTATTATAATCGAAGATTGCAACTAGACCTTTATGGGTAATAAAAGTTAAAGTTCAGATTCCAAAGCCATCATCAATGAATGGGTCTCCTTTACTTTCCTCATGAATAGTGAAATATGCCTCTATCTTTCTCAAAAACCATGACAAATACTATGATTCAACGGGTAAAGGAAGTGAAATGTGAAGGTGGTTGATGACACAGAGGGCAATACCAAAGATTGTTGAGTCAAAATTGGTTGCTACAAAGAGTGTTGGTGTTTTACCTATGAGTCAACCTATTTATGGACTATAAGTTATATCCTCTTCTACTTCGTTTCCCACTCCCGCTTCTTGTCACGAGTCTCCCCATTCTAGATCCCCTTCTCTGTGACCAATTAGGCCATGTTCTCCTATCATTCCTACAAATGTTGCATTGGCATCTATTCAATAGGAATCTCATATTCCATCTCCTTATTTTGAGCTCCACTAACTATCTATCATCTCATTCCTTCATTCGAATCAGCCCCATCATTGACATTTCCTCTCTCAGTAAAGAATCATGAAGTATGTAGGAAAGGAAAAAAGCTCTAGAAGGGATGAAATCAGTAGTTGAAAAAAGTGGAAAATATCACTCTATTGCCAAATCAATTTTGCACATTTTCTACCATTATAAAAGACTCAGAGGACAACAAACCTAAGAGACAATCTAGAATGAGGACTGTAAATGGTAATTTGATCATGTTCATTGCTATTCCTCCTAAGGATAAGGCTACATAAATGCTGATCTAGTTGATTTTCCTATAGCAAAGAAAGAGTTGGGTGTTAGAACACAACACAGTAATGTGAATATGCAGGAGGTAGTTGCAAAGAACATCAAGGAATGAGCCCATAGGAATGGGTAAGACAAGAAAACCTTGAAGATTAAAACCAAACAACTCCAAAAATTCACAACTTGCCTCTTGCAGCCAATCTCTAACCCTATAGGGTTTGTGCACCAAATTCTAAAGTCTATAGATTAACAAAGGTGATTAGATCATTTTAGTTGCACAAGAAAGAGTATGGCGAAGTAATTTATGATATATGCCAACACAATACAAGAATATTGGGTAATTTGTATGCTTTGTTATCCAAAGCAAAATACATAGATGTGAAATCAAAGAAACGGAGAAAAGAATGGTAAAAAAGCTTACCACCAAATTCTTGAGAATCATAAACCTACCAACACTCAAAGATTGATAAAGTTGTAGGAGAAGCCGATATCACAAGGAAAGGACAATATAGATGAGAATGTTGGAAGAAGCTATTTAAGCTTTATATGAAGAGAAGAAAACAAATTTAAGACAGTAGAAAGGCTTTTGTTCTCTATCATGTCCCCCGTTCGAAACCTTGTTGCCAATATCCTCATCTTTTCAAACCCATTTTGTGAAATCTCGAAAAGACAAAATTGCAAAAGTGACAAATAAAGAAAATCAAATAATGTCTTGTCATATAAGATAAATAATAATCAAAAGATAAAAAAGACAAATAATAAACAATTAATAATATAAATCTCATACATTAAATGATAACATATAAAATATTATATAATATATCAAATAATATATATTATCATTATTATAATATAATATATAATATCAATATATTATATAACATACAATAACATAATATATTAGCTGATAATAAATCAGATATTATCATTTAAATAATAATCAAATTGATATATATATATCAAACATTAGTATTATGAAATATCATTACAAAATATCATTAAATATTAGCATATAAAATCTGACACTAAGGCACTATACAAGAAGACTAAGGCATTTGAGAAGAAGATTAATTGTGAAGTATTATTAAGACTGATATAGAGGAAAAGCATATCCATGATTGTCGTTTTTTAGATATATTATCATAGCATTGATCTATACAAAGCAAAAGAGAAGATTGCACACACACATCTGATTTGAAAAGGCAATCACAGCAAGGACCATATATTAGAAGTTCATATCAGATACATATAAAAGATTTGAATACTTAAGTTGACAACTAAGTAAAAAATTCCGTATCAAAGAATCAAGCTACAATCAACCTAGGAGGTGGGGACATTACAGTGGTATCAGAGCATGATCTTGCCATCCTGCAGGGTTAAATAAGATATACAAAAATCAGTCACAATGCAAAGAGATAAAAAATAAATCATTCATCAAGCATTTGTGCAATAACATTGAACAACATAAACCAGATTTATATGCAGTTATATAATCAAGCTTATACAGTCTTAAGTACAGATGTGAAGGGGAATTAAAGACAGATTTATAGTAGATCCTACTGGTTACAAAAAAGCAATCAGCATCAGCACATAGATTGAATCATCAAGCAATCTTCTCAAGAAACATTGATCCTTGTACAAAGAGAAAACATAATTCAGAGATCCAATAAATAGATCGAACTTCCAAGGGAAATACAAGAAGGAAGCAGCACTAATTCCTCCCATCAAGTATGCCAACCCCTAGGTGCGGCCAAGAGGCCGAATAATTGGGTGTTCATTCTGTGCTCTTGGGCTTGATTGGAAACGAGAAATAGGGGATAAGGACGAATACATCCTAAAGGGATATCCATAGAGGCCGAGAAAGAGATAAAGTCTCTACAAGGAATTATAGAGATGGATACATCCTAAAGGGATATCCATAGAGGCCTGGTAAGAGATAAAGTCTCTACCAGGAATTATAGAGATGGATACATCCTAAAGAGATATCCATAGAGGCCTGGGAAAGAGATAAAGTCTTTCCCAAGGATTATAGAGATAGATATATCCTAAAGGGTATCCATAGAGGCCTGGAAAGAGATAAAGTCTCTACTAGGAATTATAGAGATGGATACATCCTAAAGGGATTGTTAGCTCCAAAATTTTGCACCCAAACACTAAGTCCTGAAAATTTTCTCATAAAACACAAAACTGCACTAATCTCTTAACAAATTCACCAGATATGCACACAAAAACTTTTCTTAAGTTTGAAAACTTGTTGGCAGCATATCGGAACCAGCAAAAATAAACATTTATGACTTCTAGTCCCATAGGGTGTGCCAAAACTGTTAGCTCCAAAATTTTGCACCCAAACACTAAGTCCTGAAACTTTAGCAATTTTCAAGTAACATGGGAACAATCACAAGCTTGTGGGTAAACTAAAAAGGTGACTGAACCTCCGGACTTTAGGCCGGCTCCTATTGAATATAACTTGGTACTTACCTAATCTAAGAAAATTGGAAACTTGATGGAAAAGGGATAAGAAAAATTTAAGGCAAACAATTTGGATGAAACTGAAAAAGGAGGTGATGCACCAAATAAAAATGAAAAGTAATGTTCTATCTTCACACAATGAACAACTGAAACTTGATACAAAAATTTGAAAAAACTACTATTAATATAAATATTTCGTGAGAAAACTTTTGAAGGATAAAAAATGAAAGGATTTTGGCCACATTCAGAATTTATCAACAAGGTGTGTAACTCACAACCTATGAACAACATAACTTTTGCTTTAAAATGCAGAAAAATTGAGACAGAACTTGAGGTCATAAAACAACACATCAAATAACATCAATCACTAAATCTACAAACAAATAGCTCACCAAAACAGGTCCTCTGTATGTGTATTATGCTCAAAGGAAACAGAACAATATCTCAACACGAGTAGATCAGAAAATGAGAGAATAATGCCAAGGACAGAAAGTCACAAAGGCATAAATATGCTCTTCCCAAAAATCCACTAACTCCACAATGGACAAGGAGAAAGGATATATAGGAAAAGTCCCTCCCAAAACCACTAAAAAGTGGAAATTGCATTTCAAAATGCAGGAGTCGAATGTGAGAAAAAAATTTGAAAAAGCAGACCAAAAACCTCCACCTAAGGAGTCCAAATAGTCTAAATGACATATCTGTCCATACACTATGAATGACCACTCCAATTTGGCCATAACAGCCCCTAAAAAGCCTCAAATGACTCATAAGAGAGTCCAGATCAACAACAAGCACTAATAGCATGATAAAATGCCACCTCTCCCCCTTTACAAGAGTTCCAAATTGACTTTTCAACCTCTTATCTCTTCAAATCCGAAAATGAACTTATAGACTTCATTTCAAATTTGCATTTTTTTTTAAATAATAATTAATTGATTTATAAAACATCAATTAATTATTTATTTATTACAACATTGCAAAAAAAATTATTAAAAATAAAATAGAATAACTCATTTAATAAGTATTTTAAGCAAATATAATAATATATTACTTGATTTAAGTAATATGCTATTATATTACTTAAAACTCTTAATAATATGGGGAATGAGTTAATTTATTTTATGAGTTTGAAATAAAATCCGATACAAATATCAAAAGCCACGGACTTCAAAGAATAATGCAAAGTGATGAAGTCATGTTGTATTCGCCCTAAAAACAAAACAAAGTAATTTGTTTTCATTTTGCATCGATGTCTTTTGGGAAAAATGAAAGCTGCCGCTAGAATAGGGTTTTGAAACCCTTAAACACAGCGAAAGAAGGAAGGAAAATCGTTAGCATGGCCGCCATGGAAGGAAAACTGCCCCTTCGCTGGTTATCTTCTACTAAAAATGGTTCTCCTTGCTCCACGTGGCTGCCATAGAACAATCTCTGCGCTTTGACTGCAAGAAAATGCTTGAAAAACACGGGTCTGAGGTATTATGTTCTTCTGATGCTACATTCTTGCTTGGAAATTTAAGTTCATGTTGTTCTGTCATGTTTGAATTTGTCATTTGAAAGGAAAAAACTGTAATGTCTGGCCGCCATGAAGGAGAAGGAATGTTTATTGTTTTCTTTTACAAACTGTTGGCTTTTGAAGAAAACCATAGCTTTTATTTGCAAGAAATCTACAACAAGTCTACTAAGAAAGCATGGTTCTATTGTGAAAAAAAAAATGCTTACTTTTCTTTTCCAGGCTTTTATTTTTTGAAAATCATTGTTTTGCTATAATGATTCTGAAAATAAAAAAACAGTGACATCTCTTTAAAAAAAACATCCCCATTCTGTTGTTACGCTAAATCCACCATATAAGGGTTTTTGTTGTGAATGTCTGGCCGCCATTGAAAAATGTTGCTTTATGCTCCTGTTATACTAAAACCCTCACTTTGTTATTAAAGGAACAATTGTTGTTCAAAATGTTGACATCTCTTCAGGCTGAGATTATGCCGCTATCTGTTGTAAAAAAGAAACACTGATGTTCCTTATGTTGAACTTGTTTGACATTTGTTGTTCCTTGTATTTCATTTTTGAAAATCTACACTTGGGTATGAAGAAAACGTTCTTCTGTTGAAAGAAAACATTTTTCCTTTAAGCTGAGACTATGGCCATCTTGCTTGGATTTCCTTGAAAAATCTGCATCTGGGTATGAAGAAAACGTGGTGTTCCTTGAAAGAAAAGACTGTTGTAAAATCATGAACTGACATTCTCTGAAAATCAGTGGTTGTTTTCAAGCTATAATGATCCTGAAATAAAATCAAAATATAGTGACATACTTCTTAAAAGATATGCTCTTTCTTGAGATATCCACTATGTTCTAAAAATATCTTAGCCTGGGTATGTATATTCTTTAGTTGACAGTGATAAAAAACTTTGCTTGAAATGTTTGCTCTCTTTGCTGTAATGAAAACATGGCTCCATATGCAACCAATCTGACACATCATCTCCATTGGAAATTTGGTAACTTGATTCATGCTAGGGTAAGTACAGGTGACCCAAAGATATGAGGTCACTTGTACTTGCTTTAGCATAAATCTGAGAATGCTCTGCAAAGTAAGTACAATTCTGAATTTGATTCAACCATGAATCCTGCAATCTGAAACAAAAGGTTTCAAACAAGGTAAATGTCCCTTTAATGCTTCATATGAAATATATTTGCAGCTTCTGATCATACTGTATATCTGATTTCTCTTTCTTATCATCTTTCTCTGTAACTGAAACCATCTATTGCTGATATGCTGGGCTCGAACCCTTGTGGGAGCCTCATTTACATCCACATATCAATGACAGATGAATTCACACCTGCACATGAAACAAACACATTAGTGATAAAATCTCTTTTGTTTTGATGATGATTCTGACCATTCCTATCTAGGTAGGGGTATGACAGATAGTACAAGTGCATTGTATATAGTACCAGGAACCAGACATTGCTTAGATCTTTGAAGATCTAACCCATTTGTTTTCATCTTTTCCGGACTTGGAGTCTATGGAGACACCGGGACAGCAACCAGACACACAGCAAGATGGACCAAGCAGACCTACACCATCCATATACCCCCAGGCAATGGCTGGTCCCTTTACTATTCCTATGCATTTCTATTACCTGCTTTCATATTTCCATTTACATAGGAGTAGTTGAGATCACACTCACGGTCTTGTGTGAGAGGTTTATATTCAACAGATTACATTTTATTTCAATTGCATAAAAGGATGTAATCTTTTATGTTTTAAATACAACTGAAATATTTCAATTGAATACTTGTACTTGTAATATTTTAATGCGCTGCATATGATAAAATGTGTACCTCTGTCACTTGATATGCTTAATTTTCACTATGATTGCAATCAGTAGTAAAAATTGGTAACAGGGTATCCATAGAGGCCCGGAAAGAGATAAAGTCTCTACCATGAATTATAGAGATGGATACATCCTAAAGGGATATCCATAGAGGCTTGGGAAGAGATAAAGTCTCTCCCAAGGATTATAGAGACGGATACGTCCTAAAGGGATATCCATAGAGGCCTGGGAAGAGATAAAGTCTCTCCCAAGGATTATAAAGATGGATACATCCTAAAGGGATATCCATAGGGGCCTAGGAAGAGATAAAGTCTCTCTCAAGGATTATAAAGATGAGTATATCTTAAAGGGATATCCATAAAAGCCTAGGAAGAGATAAAGTCTCTCCCAAGGATTATAAGGATGGATATACCAAGTAAAGGATATCCATAAGGCCTTAGGAGGAGAAGTCGTAATGAGATGGTGACATAGCTTGAGGACTGTTCTAGAATGGCCATAAGGCAACTAGATCCCTAGGAGGTCCCCCCAAAAGAGTTGGAACCTGATTACGAAATCTCCCTAAGGATCAAGATTGTCATCAAGACTCGTCATGGAACAAGGCAATGCATAACAAGGAGAAGGGAAGAGTTACAATGCATCAAGATAAGTTCTATCTTTTGAATTATTCTTAAGATTTTAATTGAATATTATGATGAAATATTCTCATATTTGATATATTGTCGTTCTCACCTCAAGTTGAAAATTTTGTTTCAGGATTACTCAATCCAAACTTGTAAAGCAAGATGACATCAAGGTTGCGAGGCAGAAGAAACTCCTATTGGATTGATATTGCTTGAGGACAAGCAATTTTGGGAGGGGAGGACTGTCATGTCCCCCGTTCAAAACCCTATTGCCAATATCCTCATCTTTTCAAACTCATTTTGTGAAATCTCTAAAAAACAAAATTGCAAAAGTGACAAATAAAGAAAATCAATTAATGTCTTGTCATATAAGATAAATAACAATCAAAATATAAAAAAAGATAAATAATAAACAATTAATAATATAAATCTAATACATTAAATAATAACATATAAAATATTATATAATATATCAGATAATATATATTATCATTATTATAATATAATATATAATATCAATATATTATATAACATACAATAATATAATATATTAGCTGATAATAAATCAAATATTATCATTTAAATAATAATCAAATTGATATATATATATATATATATATCAAACATTAATATTATTAAATATCATTATAAAATATCATTAAATATTAACATATAAAATCTGTGATACAAATATATATATAACACTAAATATAACCTAAGTTGTCGATTCGGGTTCGGGGACGGATTCGGGTTCGCGAATCCGGTTTATAGATTCATGAAAAAAAAAATTGCCATTTGGATTCGTATGGGTTCATGTGTATATATATATATATACAAAAATTAAGAGAAATATACATAATTCTAAAACTAAATCATTTCATAGTATGAATCTATGATGCTTGATCATTGATCAATGTCAAATCTCAAATATTCAAAACATTAAAATTAAATTATAACATCAGTTCAACTTCAACTAATGGATTAATAATTTATTGATATTCTTCTTCTTCTTCTTCATCATCTTCTATATGGAGCCTAATAAGACTCTAAGGTTAATTTTTCCCCACTTTGAGTTGTGGATGACAAAAATTTATAAATTTTGCCAAAAAAACGTCTTAAACTTCGCTTGATCCGGCCCGGTCTGTGTTGGATCTAGGCAAGGTCCGGATCTAGACCTGTGGGTCCGTCTGGATCCGCGATTTGCGGATCCCCACGGACCCACAGGTCCAGATCCGGACCCTACCCGGATGCAGCACGGACCGGGAGGAGAATCCGGACCCGGATCCGAGGTCCGAATCCAGTAACTCAAAATTATATAACTTAATATAATAAATAATATATAATTAATATATGCAGCGACTGAGGTAAAGTCGCGACCTCCTATTGATCGCAGCCTTTCCCCCAGCCCCTGCGACTATACATGGGGAGAAGGAACAACAAATAGAGGGAGGGGGGAAAAAGCATTCATTGGAGAAAGAAACCATTGAATGAGGAACAGCGCTAAACTTAAGGAAAACAAGTTTGAACCAATCAGAAAATAGTATATAGACAGTCAGCAACAAGAGTACAGTCAGCAGGGACATTACATATCCAATCAGCAATATAATATAAGATAGGAATCAGCAACATAATATAATATAGGATACAATCGGCACATTCCATAAGCAATATATTAAATGGGGATATTTATATGAAGAATATATGATATCTTCAAAGGTAATATTTATGAGAGGAAAATATGAAATATAATCTCATATTCTGAGCAGAAATAAATAGAAGAAAGATGAAGAATATGGTATGAAGTAGATCTCAGATATACACTAAGGCACTATACAAGAAGACTAAGGCATTTTAGAAGAAGATTAATTGTGAAGTATTATTAAGACTGATTTAGAGGAAAAATATTTCCATGATTGTCCTTTTCTAGATATATTATCATAGCATTGATCTATACAAAGCAAAAGAGAAGACTGTAAACACACACATCTGATTTTAAAAGGCAATCACACCAAGGACCATATATTAGAAGTTCATATCAGATACATATAGCAGATTTGAAGACTTAAGTTGACAACTAAGTAAAAAAATTCGTATCAAGGAATCAAGCTACAATCAACCTAGGAGATGGGGATATTACATTCTCATTTCGTGACTAGTCTTCCATGTAAATAGTTAGTGAAGAAGGCATGATAGTTGATATGGATGAGGTACAAGAAAAATTATAGCAATTAATAAAAGAAATTAGAATGTTCATCATGTGAGCAGTATGTGTGACTTGGCTATAATTACCACACGTTGAAGGAAAATAAAAGTCAAGTTCAACAAAATTGGAGGCACTACTTTTGAAGGTTGGATGTCCATTTCAAATGCAGATTGTTCAAATGGATTTAGTGGTTGTACCTAAGGAATCCAAGATTGATTGTAATGTCCCCATTTTTTTGGCTCTCTTGTAGTGCGTCTAGTGTTGGTTTTCTAGGTGTCAGTGGGATTAGAGGGATATTTTGATGTTGTAAGTATGTTTAAAAGTATTAATGGAGATGAATGACCCTTTCTGGAGTGATTTCGGACTTGTCTAAGACTTACTATTTTTAGTAAGTTACTATTTTTTGAACCAGTCATTTTTAGCACTTACTACTTATAGTAAGTTTCGTTGCATCTCAAATTGGGCTAATTTGGTGTTTGGACACACTATTTTTACCAGTTGCTATTTTTAGTGTCTACTTTTAGCAGTTGTGCCAATTTATGTTTCTCTAACAATGTAATATTTCTTATTTGGACGTTGCGTCAAATTTTATTTAGAGAAATATATTTCGATTTTAATCACCTAAGTCTCTTATATTGTCACTTTATGACTCAAGCGACTTGTACCCCTTGGCCTAGTTACACAATGATGTTTTAAAAAACGGTCATTTGACATCCAAGTTAACGCCTGAGGAGGAGAAAATTAATATTTTTAAATAATGAGGACTTTGATATTTTGGACTCCACATTGGGAGACCAAAAAGGTGATTTTATTTAATCCCACATGGCTTAATGAAGAGGACGTAACTTCTTCGGAATGATATAAAAGCAATTTTGTGGAGCTAATTTCTTATGTTGTGAATTTGGATATTGTTATGTTGCTGATTTTGAAGGAGTTGTTGCTTCTTCTTGGTGGTTTGTGAGGATGGAAACCCTTGCAGCCAACATTCCTCATGTTGTTAAAAGACACAATTTGAGGAATTACTTGGTGATTTCATACGGAGATCACCGCTGAGCTTGAACGGTTTTTGGTTGATCTTCTGCTTCAGTCCAAGGTTGCAAACTTTACAAAGAGCATTCATAGTTTGTCGATTGAAGGAGAGTTGGGGGATGTTATTGTTGTTTGTTCTTAGCATTGTTGGTCGTACTTCCTTTGGCTGGCCGTACTACTTCATAGCTGCGTGTGAGACTTCCCAGATCTGGTCGTTTGGGGTTTGCATGCAATAATTTGTTGTTGGGAGGCACTTGAGTATGGAAAGGTTTGATTTATTTATGTCATTTAAGTTTGTGAAGCTTGAGTTGGATGTCTAGGGTTTTGAGCATAGGTCTAAGACTCTGAGTCTGGCAAGTTCCGAGTCGATTGACCCTAGCTGAGTCCGAGAGGCTTAGGAATCTCCAGAAACTGAACCTAGGCAAGACTCCCCAAAAACCTAGTTTTTGCCGAGTCTTGCCGAGTTTTTTCCAATCCCTGCCAAGTTTTTGCCAAGTCCCCAGTCAGGTTAGCCTTGTTTAGTCCTTGCCAAGTCAGAGTTTGGGAACTATGGTTTTGAGTGACATTTCTTACTGATTTGTTGCTGAATGTTCATCATTTTAATTTATCAACAATTGGGTATGTTAAATATCTGCTTGTAATCATATTTCACCATCTGGGTATCTCAAGTTTGATCTCTGAATTGTATTTCCAAGTTTATTGCTAATTATAAGCACTCTTCAATGTGGTAATGGCGACAAACCCCCACTCATTAGATAGTTGCATGCTCATTCTCTAATTTATGTTATTGTACTAATTAAGTGGAGCGAATATCCCCCACTCACCAAGTTGTTTATCTTTAAGAGCATTGCATTTGTGGGTTTCATATGATTGTACTGATTGAGTTGGAGCGGACATCCCCCACTCAACCAATTTGTTTATCTTTAAGAGTATTTGCATATGTGAATATTAGTTGCATGCATGCAATCTGAAGTTAAATATTCAGCATTAGTTATATCTTGTTTCATTTATTTCAAAGGTGGAAAAAAAATCAGGGGTGGTCATTACATTGATCAATTTCTTTAGAGCATCCAAAATGTTGCTTCAACACTACAGCCTTTTAGAGGGGTTTTTGAGTAGCATTTTTGGCTTTCTCTATTTTTGGCCAAATAAGTTTTTTAGGATTCTCTATATTCAGTCTTACTTTTAGATCTCCTATTTCAAGTTATATGAGATTCTAGATCCTCATGGATTGATTTATTGTAGCAATACATAACAATATTAACTTATTAGAAAATTATTTTTTAATTCAATATCATCATTTACTAGACAGAGTAACATTTAAAGCTTTCTTAGAAGTTCTAGCTATATTTTTATTTATTTCTCATGCAATGTTTAGTAAACCTTGTACATGAGTGTTATTTGCACTTACTTTTCCAATACCGATGTTCAGGTCTACTTGTTGATATTGCAATTCACTAAGTTCTTTTTTTCAGTGTTACCCGGGGACGCGTTTCCGGCATAATTTAACCCATCCCAGAAACGGGGATGTCCGGGAAACTTGGAAATTCGTCCCTTGACTCTCGCATAAAATTAATTTAAATAATGTTTGAATTTTGATAATTTGTTTGACTTCCACTTTTATGTCAACTCTCCATTTAAATTATTTAACATATACGTTATATGTTAAGGTTCTATAATTTATATAAGCATGCTTTATCCATGTTTTCATATGAATATTTAAAATGTCCCTATATATTTTAAAATTTTCCTATTTTTATATAGTCATCCCCACTATCGTGCCCTACTATGGAAAAAAATTCCATCTCGAAAACCCGTTTCCCCGTCTCCCCGTTCAGGAAACCTAAGGTACCATTGCTTTTTTTTAGTCCAATTGTCTAGTAAATTAAGTAAAATCTAGTAATTAAAACAAGTTATGCATAGAAATTTTCAATCCAATCAAGTTTACTTATAGTTCTTCAGTCTCTACATGCAACTGAAAAATGCTTTGTTCATTAGTTGTGATAAATATTTTTCTGCATTAAATAGATAGAAAACATAAAATCTCTTGTCCAATGAAACAACTGTGAATCGCTTCGTGCCTGATAGCGAAAACAAAAGGCTTCTTTTTTAAAGTTATTTTATAAGAAAGTGGACAAATTTTTCCTATAGCTCAATAAAACAAAACCTAGAATTAATATTGTAACCCCTAATGAGTCGTAACTAAAAACATTCGACCAGTTTTAGTTCCCCTTTTGTTTGTGGATGAAAATCCATACTTCTCTTAAGCCTAGTATCCACCATACCTCACAATGTAGACCAGAATTTGCCAACAAACCTTATGTCTCCATCAAAAACAAGAGACATATGATGCCCAAAGTGCACCCACATAATACTGAAATATATTTTAATTAGTTATCTTCCTATAATTGTCTTCTTGTATTATTGGTACACACATTTTGCTAAATCTATCCACAGCTCGAACAAATCAGTCACCTCATAGATATCCATAAAAATGTTTTTCCATGGTCTTGCTAGCACAGGAAAAGGCGTATACAACTCTTATTTTCTAGTTTTAGATTTACTCATACAACAAAGCTTGCAACCTATAATAAATCTTGCTACTTCATCCAACACTTTGGATCAATACACATACCTTTGCAAATGAACCATTTCCAACACTAAAATACATGTTTACCTTGTAGCTAGTAGTCTTTTTTACCTTCAGCACACAATTTCTCTAGCCGCTAGAACGGCCAATCTTTGAGGTGGGTATCCCAATCAATTTGGAAACCTCTTTTGTTTGCAATTAATTGAATTTCCACCCCAAACTTTGCATCTTGAGCATATTCCTTCACATAGGTTTCTTTGGTGAAACCCTCAAGTTGAATCATCATGGCCAAGGTCAAAATAGAACTTGAGATTGGTGGCCCAGATAGCATATTTTCCATCTCATTTGTGCTTCCCTTATATTTGATTACCAAATGGCATTGATGCAAAATTACATGAAAGATCCCTTGCCAATTCTGACCACAAAATGTCGCTTAAACGCTCAAGGAATTTCGTCAAACACTTTGCATACGACCTCTTTACTTGTTGTTTCAATGTTTCAGTCCGATAATGCTTCCTTGAAATGATGTTAAATGTGATTTAAATGCTTTCAAATAGTTACTAAGATGTCTAGGCAAAGAACCATAATCCAAATGCAATTCATTTTTGTCTTTTCAATGCATATCCCACATAGTGTAAATATGCACTTACAGCAGCTAGACATTAATACAAACAGTTGGCATGCAAACTAAATATATGAGAGACCTTGGCATCCAAACTCCTTGTGGCTACAATGAAATTAGAATGCAATAAGATTGCTTACAAACTGAAATAACAAGAAGAAGGCAAAGACTCTTGGCTTACAATGATGTTTCCAATGCAAAACAACTAGCTGAAACCAATAATTGCAAACAAAATGCTCTAATCTAAAACAATTATTTATTTATTAATTGACACGAATATATTCACAAAAATCGTACCAGATGAAGGGGATGAATTCTGAAAAATATACTGATTTGATCACAAAATGTACTGCAATAATCCCCAAATTGCTGACGGCAGACCTGGTTAAAAAGGTACAGCTGAGTTAGGGCCGAGAGAAGGGCCTTCACAAACCACAATCTGTTGGTAATGCACTCGATCAGACTACAGGTCTGTTCTAAGATGAAACCCTTGACATATTCGAACCCTTATTAAAAATTTCCAGCTGCCTATTAGAGTATGGTGTAGGTGTTTGTCTGGTCAAAAACAAATAGTAAATATTGAATCAATCTGCACTTGAAAGTTGAGCCCTGCAATCTCTTTGCTTCCCATCAATGATTCACCATAATTTCTTCACTCTCCTAAATGGCATGCTTTCCATTAAAGATCACACATATTACCTGTCATGGGGTGGCGTTCAAGCTGTAATAGATCAAGGGTTTATGTCCTTAAACCTCTGCAAATATTGAAAACTCCAAACCTGAAGCTTTCCACCAATCTGTAGGTGAAAATTCTCAATTATAGATGTACAAAATGAGCTCCCAAACACATTTTATTTCCAGCCCTAGCACTAATTTTGAATTAGGGTTCCATTTGCCCCTTTTTATTAATAAAATAACTCTATCACGTATGCCATCACAAATGAAGCACGTATGTCATCATTGCACAACAAAGATGCCTCTAGAGTGACTGGCCCACTAAGAGAGACATCAATAAAATCACTATCACCATCATGAGAATGATCAACTACCTCAATTGGACACTTTGATTTACGTAACTCATGTCCCTCAACATCAGCTGCATCAAATTTTATAAACTTAGTCCCCAAACAAGAAACGTCATCAAAACTATCATGCACCATACTTGCCTCTTGTAGTCCATCAATAGTAGGAATGCTGTCATTACTATCTTCATAGCTAAAAGTGGCAATGTTATGAGGAAAGCGGAGAATATCACTGCTGTTCTCATACTAAAAATTAGACTAGTTTCAGCCCTTATCTCATTGCCTATGAGTTCTTCCTTCGTTTGCTTAACATGTATAAATTCTTCCCTTGGAAGAAACATGGACCTAATGTATGACTCTCTGTGTCTTCTTACATTATCAAGCTGATTGAATTTTGCCTTCACCTCTTGCAAGCGTTGTCTTGCTTGGGCAGCAAGCACCTTGGACTTCTTAGCTCTTAGTGACCACACATCACATAACCCTTGTATCCTTCTAACATCTTCCATAGAGGGGTGAACAAAAACAGAACCCTTGTGGTTTGAATCCACAATATATATGAAATGTCCCAAACCAAGATTTTTCCCAAAACCCTCAATAATATCTCAGAACATTTAAATAAACACATTCATGCAGATAAAACATTGATTCACAACAAATAACCAGCAAAATGTCCCAATAAAACCCTCAGCAAGTATTATTGCATTATACAATAATAATGGGATTTCCACAATCCAAAATCTGAACTACAATATTCAACAGTAATATCAAATGATAAGAAGAACCTGGAAATGCAATGGTGAACTCTGTTGTGAATCCACCCCGTGGTGAACTGGGTTTCCGTCCAATCCACCAAGAAAGCTTGAAGGTTCCCATCCTCAGATTTCAGAAAAATAAATTCATAAAACTCAGCATCCTCAATGAGACTCCAAGCCTTCTTTTAAGGCTGCAGCTGTGACTCTTCAGTTTCCCCACTTTGTCTCTTCATATTCCACTTAAAGTCACTTTTTAAATAAATATAACCGTTGAGTTATAAAGTGACACAATAAAATAAAGTAAGGAATCTTCTGGCATTAAAACGGTGTGCCAAACGAACTCGGATGAAGACGTGATATCTTGCCGAAAAGCTCTTGGCGAGACGCTCCAAGTCCACTACTGAAATTCTAGGAAAACTGAGTTCTGCCGACTTACTATAAATAGTAAGCACCCTGGAAACCTTGTGAAAACTGCTCCGATTGGCCTAAAACTGAAAAAGTCTAGGCCAAACATCCCTCTGATCACCTGCCAAGCCTCGATTAGCCCACCGAACCATGATAAAAAGGCTAACTATAAGGCACGAAATAATGTGCCCCGAAAAGGGGACATTACAAATCATCCCTTCCCAGAGATTGCTTGCCCTCAAGCAATCGATATCTGCATGCTGTGATCATAATACCTGGATCCCAAACCAACCTCAGGGAAGTTGCTCCACCAATCTGTCGTGTGGAACTGAAACAGATATTATGCCTTGACCTGTGAAGCCATTCACACAGCAACAAAACAGCAACCAATCTAATGCCAGGATCCCAAATCACTGCAGGATCAATCATACCAATCTACCCTGTGCTGCCATCATCTGTGAGAAAGTCCTCAACCAAACTGAGAACCTCACTCCAACTGAGATCACCAACACCTCTACGGTCAGATGCAGGGGGAAACCAAACCTCACACCAATCAGCTCCCTGAATAAATACCACCCGCGAATACGCCCCTCCTGGATCCCATAAGCAAAAGGGCCATCCATCTCCCCAGCTAGCTGAAATATCCTGATGCCCTATGCCCATACTGAGTGAATCCCCAGAAATGTCCAACTGCCATAACACTGCCCCTCTGGTCCGTCGCTTGAACTAGAAATTGTACTGAAGAGGCAAGGTACCCCGACTGTCGGACAAGGCTTCCATCTGCAAGCAAGGAAGCGTACCAAACCATCACTCACCCCACACCTCTGCAATAATCAGAAAAGAAATTTCTCCGTAGGTGGGCTGAATGGAAAATAGAATGCATCCCATACAATGTAGCCAACATGCGATGCACTAACCAACTCTACTAGAATTCCTGAATCAGCATAAGAATTCCATAAATATCTCTCAATACCTGGAGTCATACAATGTACACCATGGTGTGAAAAATTCACCCCAACAAGCATAATCATCATACCAAGCTTCGATAACCCCGTACTGAATAAGCTCTACCCGATCATCATCATCATGCCTAAAATATGTGGTGATAGAATTACCATAAGCACTGGATGAATAAGTATGATAATGTAGAGGAGTCGCGGCTGTGTGGAAAGATGAATGAACCAAGGGATGCTCGCCAACACGAGACATCTCACCATCAACGAGAGGTAGTGCAAGGAAAGGTCTATCACCCATCATGCCACAAGACATAACTGCCCATCCTGGACTATTGGTGTAAAAACCACACTGCTCAGCAACTGAGCTCATCCTGCTACTCCAACCTGGTGACCAAGACTCACCTCTAATAACTGAACCTGGGTCCCAAATCCTGCAACCAACCTCATCCTCATCCTGGGGATAGGAAGTATCTCCCTCATCTATCTCAAAGAGGGGATTATAAAAAGTCAATTCAACACCCATTTCAAACAAGGAATTGTCAACCACCTGAAAGTTATCTAGCTCATAAAGAAACTCTGGATGATCCAAAGATCTTCTAGGACAGCTATCCAAGTCATAGGTTTGTTGTATGCTATCAAGTTCCTGTATCACCTCCTGAAAGAATTCGGACCTTTCCCTGTCGTCCTGTTCCCTGTACTGGCTAGTGACAACAATCTAATTTCTTGCTTCCTGAAGAGCAATACGTGTGTGTTGCAATGTTTCTTGAGCAACATTAAGCTCTTTGTTGAGCTTATTAACCCCGTCATCTTTTTTCCTCAACTGCTCAGCATAATTTTCAGCAACCTGTGACAGGTAGTCACGTTCTCAAAGTAAACACAGATATTCTGATTTCCAATCCTCAAAAGTTGTTTTGACCCCCTGTAAATCTACAACATAAGATCCAATATTTATACCACCTTGTCCTGTCTCTTTCTGAGCTTTCCTGTAAAGATCCTCAATGATCTGGTGAGTGTTATCATGGTGAACAAGAGCTGCAGTAATAGCATCATTATTGACTTTTAGCTGACTCTTCAAGGCATGCTTCTCATCATTGTCATTTTGGGATGCATTATCTAATGGGTCATCCAAATCAGCATTATACATAAGTGAGGTGTTGTTAAAGAAGTCACATGACTCCTCATTACATGAATTGCTAAAGACATCCAACTGGTGGTCACGATCTTTAACCATATCCTTTCCATATTTTCTTTGATCAAGTGAAGGCTGAAAATCAATGGAAGTCGGTTGCTCTTCTCTAGTAAACCATCCTGTAACCTCTAGATTTGTTGCCTCTTCTTTAGCCTCTCCTACAAGCATTGATTCAATATTTGTTTTGAATTCCTTCGCTTCAACGACAACCTCATAAGATTTTTCTTCAATAACTGGTTTAGTTATTTGTTCACTTATGGGTTGATTAATGATAGCTGGAAACTCTTCATATAAATTTTTGCACCTATCTTGTGCAAGTAGATCCCGAGCCAAATCCTAACACTGTTTCCTTGCCATTAAAGTCTTGTGTTGAAGATTTGGATGAAAGTCCATCAAACTAGAGAAGGATAAATCTCTCTAAACCTGTGGAGGAAGTGTGTCATACTCATCATACATGCCGAGTATTTCTGCCCTTATATTAGGTTGTGAAATATGGGCTAAGTGTTGTTGTACCTTAACAAGATCCTTCCAAACTTTTTCCAAACCATGCATCTTTCCTGGCTAGAAACTAATTGTCTCTGCAGGTGAATGTCCAGACTTACACTGTTCAAAATCTTCAGATTAACTTGTAGCTGTTTGTTATAAAAATTCCCCACTCTGAGGTATTTCGGCAAACAGTTTGCTTACTTTTGAGGTTGTGAATGTTTATTTGATTGCAACAGTTTGGTTCATTTTATACAGATTTCATACCACAAAGGTCAATAGTCTACGCATGGAATACCGAGCTTCAAACAATTGTGTGCTTTGTCAAACAGAACTGCTCTCAATCAAATGGATGCCATTAGCAAAAATCATTTACTTTTGATGTTATTTATTGCTTGATGAGCAACCACTAAATGAGGATACAATTATACCCAAGTTCCTAAAATGCATTAAAACCCAAAGGACTACTTAATACAGGAATACCTCAGACTTGAGTTTCTAGAGATCTACTACCTCTGTACAGAGCTTGTTGCGCACTAAAGATTGGCAGGTTCTTTGCTCTGAAGATTACACCGTGCCAATGATTGACACTATTTGTGGAGCCCTTAACTTTCACAGTAATTTTCCAGTTGCTGCTACACCTTGAGTGCTAACCTGTAGCTGTATACGGAATTCTTGAATAGCTCCTCTATGTCTCGACACCATCAGGTAAGGCACATTTAATATACTTTGTCATTTTTCACTTATTTAAATTGTTGAATAATACTGGACGCCAGAGAATAATCTCTTCTTCATTAATCAAAGAGAATCACTTAGTTATTTCCCTCACCAATAAAAATTCACAGCAATAATCTATCCCTGTCTGTATCTGTTGTTTAAGTTAGAGTATTTATTAAACTCATATGTTTTCCATTTCTTGCAAAACCGCTAGAGGACTTCTGATGTTTGTATTTTAATATGCACTCAAACAATAGATATTATATGCAGAATAGTAAAGGCATACAAGGATTCGATTGATGCAAACTTTAATTTAATCAATAAACAGCTCTCATAATACCCTTGAAACGTACAAACTGATTAATACCAGTTCCGGAAACAACCAACGTACAATGGGAGTTTTGTGAGCATTGCTAACAGTTTACATCCTGCGAAGGAAGACATGTTACCAGCCGAGTGTATTTGTATGGCTTGCAGAGTCTACTGGCCGCGCTCAGCACTACACCTAGCCTGTGGTGTGGTTGACAGCAGCCGCTGGTCAACCCGTAAGTTCTTTTCTTGCACCTTTAATACGTGCTTAGCATCCGTGCTCCTTCCCGCTTGACTCCTTATAGATTCTTCTAACCACAGGTCCACTATGGTTGTCGCGGTTTCTAGTGCCACCGCGTTATCACTCCAACGCCACTACCCGACTTCGGCTGTCAACAATAACTATGGTCTCGCCACACCCAACATAATTCTTGAACCCGGGTCACAACTCCAGCAACTCCTAATACTCACAAAAATACTCTTTTTCCAACCGTGATACTAGTTGTAACGTCACCACAGTGCAATGACTCAATAGCGACAACCTCCAGCTTACAGCAGCTTAGTCAGCACATAGTGTTTACACAATGAGATGTCTCCTACGCGGGCACCTGGACAACGTTGTGTTTGTCGTAGAAGGCCCAGCCTCTTGGCTGACGGTTGGCTTTAAGTTATATTAATACCACTGAAATGTCCCAAGAGAATACGGGACCCACGAATGCCCAAAAATAAAATTTTACTAACCCACATTCAATAGTCACCTTCACACTAGAACCTATCAACCCTTATGTGTTCGCGGGAGTTTGTAAATGCTATCAAATTGCACTAAGTCCCCCGTGTTCATTAAGTGTAGGCACCTGCAGGTAATCCCAATACCACCCGATATGAGTAAGAGCAATGTACGATGCACGGGTCTCAGCTAATAGAGTTGCATGACCAATATACAATCTGGTTACCACAACAATGTGAAGATACCTCCAAACGCCCAGAATGCACAGTCACAACGGTGATGTGAAGGTTCTTTAAAACGCGGAATACATAGTCCTTGGCCAACACCTTGACTGCAAGAATCCTATCAATCTCGATACCTAGCAACAATTTTAGACTAATATATTCAACGTCTGGACTAAGATCTTTTTTTTTTCCTTGCTGTGTGAGCAGTTTACTTGCTTGCTAGCTCTTAGAAAAGGAATACGATGACTTTCTTGAAGTGAAGCCAATGTTTTAACTATTATGCCCAGATTCTGGAGAAATGTTTATTCTCCTGCTTGCTATGTCTGAAACTAAGAATGTTTATCCAATAACACTGAATTTCTTTAATCATAAACCCTTCTGTAAATAAGTCCTTGCTAAAACTCCACAGGCTGGCAAGAAAACCAGCTCTGATACCACTAAAATGTCCCAAACCGAGATTTTTCCCAAAACCCTCAATAATATCTCAGAACATTTAAATAAATACATTCATGCAAATAAAACATTGATTCACAACAAATAACCAGCAAAATGTCCCAATAAAACCCTCAGCAAATATTATTGCATTATACAACAGCAATACAATAATAATGGGATTTCCACAATCCAAAATCTGAACTACAATATTCAACAGTAATATCAAATGATAAGAAGAACCTAGAAATGCAATGGTGAACTCTGTTGTCAATCCACCCCGAGATGAACTGGGTTTCCGTCCAATCCACCGAGAAAGCCTAAAGGTTCCCGTCCTCAAGTTTCAGAATCGAAAGTTGAAGCTCTCTGGATTCTCCAAGAGAAATAAATTCATAAAACTAAGCATCCTCAATGAGACTCCAAGCCTTCTTTTAAGGCTGCAGCTGTGACTCTTCAATTTCCCCACTTTGTCTCTTCATATTCCACTTAAAGTCACTTTTTAAATAAATATAACCGTTCAATTATAAAGTGGCATAATAAAATAAAGTAAGGAATCTTCTGGCATTAAAACGGTGTGCCAAACGAACTCAGATGAAGACGTGTGATAGTTTGCCAAAAAGCTCTCGGCGAGACACTCCAAGTCCACTACTGAAATGCCAGGAAAACTGAGTGCACCCTGGAAACCTTGTGGAAACTGCTCCGATTGGCCTGAAACTGAAAACACCTAGGCCAAACATCCCTCTGATCACCTGCCAAGCCTCGGTTAGCCCACCGGATCATGATGAAAAGGCTAACTATAAGGCACGAAATAATGTGCCCCGAAAAGGGGACATTACAATATACCTCATGTGTAGGGCTCCCAACTTGAATATCGTCATCAGAAGACTCCGCAACATCAATACCTTCGTGAGAAAGGGGTGCAGCCACATGATTAGAACTGCTGTTGCAAAAATCTGAATAGGTTTCATACTCTGATATCTTGTTTTCATCACGTCCAATTGGCTGATCCATGGTTGTAACCGCTTCCACATTGTGATCCACATGATAACTCAATGGTGTGCTATGAATCTCCACTCGATCCGAAGTTATCTCTTCTTTAGGACCCCTACCTAGTGACTGATTTTCACATTCATTGTGATCACTTGTAGGTTGCAAAAGACAAACAAGTGATTCATCTTCCCTTCCTTGATTCTGCACATTAAGTTTTTCACCTTTCCCAATGGTTTCTTTCCTTTTTTGCTGCTGATATGGATTTGAAAACATCACGTCATCTTCATCCTCATTCGGTATACGCAAGAATTGTGTGAAAGAAAGCATATCCTATATCTCTTGAGGAAGAGAGCGATACTTGTCATAGCTGGTCACTATCGCTTATTTGTTGCTGAGACACGGAGACTCTTATGAGTTCTTTCTTTCCATCCCTGTTTATTGCTAGAAAACCATTCCATAATGCCAATTCTACTATCCGCAACCAAAACAACCGCTCTTTACCCTGCAGGCAAGCAAGATCATGCTCTGATACCACTGAAAGATTCCTTGCCAATTCTGACCTCAAAATGCTGATCAAAGGCTCAAGGAATTTCGTCAAACACTTTGCCTACAACCTCTTTATTTGTTGTTTCAATGTTTCAGTCTGATAATGCTTCCTTGAAATGATGTCAAATGTGATTTAAATGCTTTCAAATAGTTACTAAGATGACTAGGCAAAGAGCCATAATGCAAATGCAATTCTTTTTTGTCTTTTCAATGCATATAGATGACCCACACACTGTAAATATGCACCTACAGCAGCTAGACATTAATACAAACAGTTGGCATGCAAGCCAAATATATGAGAGACAATTCTTGGCATCCAAACTACTTGTGGCTACAATGAAATTAGAATGCAATAAGATTGCTTACAAATTGAAATGACAAGAAGGCCAAGACTCTTGGCTTACAATGATGTTTCCAATGCAAAAGATAAATAACTAGCTGAAACCAATAATTGCAAACAAAATGCACTAATCTGAAGCAATTATTTATTGATTAATTTACACCAATATACTCACAAAAATTGTACCAGATGAAGGGGGATGAATTCTGAAAATTCAGAGACATTCAATACTGATTTCCTCACAAAATGTACTGCAATAACCCCCAAATTTCTGACAGCAGACCTGGTAAAGATGGTACGGCTGAGTTGGAGCTGAGAGTAGGGTTTTCACAAACCACAATCTGCTGGCAATGCACTCAATCTGACTGCAGGTCTGTTCTGAGATGAAACCCTTGACAAATTGGAACCATTTTGAAAATTTCCAGCTGCCTGCTAGGATACGGCTGTAGGTGTTTGTCTGGTCAAAAACAAATAGCAAATATTAAATCAATCTGCACTTGAGAGCTGAGTCCTGCAATCTCTTTGCTTCCCATCAATGATTCACCATAATTTCTTCACTCTCCTCAATGGCATGCTTTCCATTAAAGATCACACATATTATCAGCTATGGGGTGGCGTCCAAGCTATAAGAGATCAAAGGTTTTCGCCTGTAAACCTCTGCAAATACTGAAAACTCAAAACTTGAAGCTTTTCACCAATCTGTAGGTGAGAATTCTCAATCATAGATGTGCAAAATGAGCTCCCAAACACCTTTTATTTCCAGCCCTAGCCCTAATTTCGAATTAAGGTTCCATTTGCCCTTTTTTATTAATAAAACAACTCTATCTTATTTTATTATTTTATTAAAAAGTGATAATAAAGTCACCTTTTATTATTTTATTATAAAGTGAATATAATATCACTTTTTACTATTATTTTATTATAACCCCGAACTTAGGAAATAACAATTTATTTCCTCATTTACTCATAAAATGTAAACCAGGGCTCAAAACCAAATTCTGTTTGAAGCTCTCTGAACCCTACACGCTAACTGGAGCCTCACTCAAAACAACTTGAAACCGCCCAAGAAGCCCCAAAGTGAGTCCCCTTAACCATCTCGTTGACCTACAGGAAATCGTGTGATAGGTCAACCCTCTGCTCATCTCCTGTCGCCTAGAAAGGGGACATTACATCACATCTATTTGTAGTGTTTTACATATTGCAGATACTCTGAACTTGCAAATATCGTAGAGCTTGGTGGACAATATGCAAAACAATTCCAATTCTCGACTTGTCTGAAACCTAATCTATTGGAACTATTAACTCACTAGAATTCACTCCTTATCATAGAAACGAGACTCACCAAGATCGCCAAGTATGAGAGGAGACACCCTACCCAAGTTTGGAGGCTTGGCCTCCGAGTCTTTCCGAAACTCACAGAGTCTAGTGGACTTGCTAGACTCACCAAGACTTGGCAAGTCTGGGCCTAAGACTTAGTCATTTTAATTCTTTTTTAACTTAAAAAATTTCAATGCTTGTTTGGCTTATGACATGCCCGTCTAGGATTTTTTTTAAAAGTAAAAATATTGTGTGCCATGAAAGTCGATGTGGTTTTGAAGATCCTTGTTAGGTGTGTTGCCCCCAAACTCCCGCAACGAGTGCTACCCCTCAACCTTGTTTTGGTGTTGCCCCCAAAACCCCATCAAACTACAACTCTAAGCAATATGCAAATGATGAATCATGATCATAAAAGTCTACAAAATGCATATCCCTTGTTGCTAATCTCTACATATTCACAGCCAAAGAGAATCAAGGATTATCTTGCTTCATACATTGGACAAATTTTTAGTATACAAGGACAGTCATAGGCAAAGTTGGCATGCTACAATCCTTAACTAATGAATACAAGTCATAGTTGGCAAAAAATGTCATTTTCATAATGCAAAATGTATCAATCATGCCATGCATAGACAACTCATAGAAGAATCCCATCTATTAGTATCCCAACTAAAGTCAAAAATAGAACATAATCATTTATCTTATTACTTAACCACTCCTCCTTGTTGATGAGCTTATCAATAGAACATGCAACTTTGAAGACTTCAAAAAATAATTAATAATAAATTCCTCACTTGAATATACACGCCAATCATTGAGACACAAGCAAATATCATGGCTACATCATCATCCAAGACCTATCTTAGACGCAAACGCGTGACTTGTTGTGATGTTGGGAAGAGTAATCCAACCTTCTTTGAGCAATAGACTTATAATTTTAGTATTGAATATTTATTTGATGCAATGAATTTCATATTCCATGAGTTTCATCAATATTTGGAAATATTTATATATCTAAGTTTGTTCCTTTAGCTAAAATTTGCATTTACAGTTATACTTATGTGATAGATGTATACTTGTGTATGTGATCAAATTAACTTCTAGTTCATGATGTTATTGTGACTTTAAGGTTTATTTATTAAAGGGTGCCAGAAACAAGTTTTAAAACCTTAAAAAGCTCTGAATTTCTTGGGTTTTTCAATTTGTCGCGTCTTTGCTGAATTTTTGCCGAGTCTAGGCGTCGAGTCCAAGTCCGAGTCAAAAATTAGCTTGTCTACTCCGAGCCATGTCCAAGTCTAGTAAGGTTGCTACTAATCCAAATTTAACAAACAATCAACGCCTTTAGGCATACATCTTAGTATATTTATGGTTTACAATAGAGAAAAGACACTCAAAAGCAAATGTAAGTCGAAAATTTAAATATCAAAGATGTTTTTTACGATGTGGATAAAGCCACCACTTTCCAAAAATGATGAAACTATCATTTTTTAACAAAACCACCGAGGCAAATTTAGAGATGTCTCATAATATTCTAAAGGTTTTCCAACACCCAAGACCCTAACTCTATCCAAAACCTCTTTTTCCTTCACCAATCTTGAGTTGCACACTTTGTTACCATAGACTTTATCCAAAGCTTTAAAGATCAAATGCTACACACTTTGGGCACTACATTGTCAAAAATACATCCAATCAATTTTTTGGTCAATATTATGGCCAATCAAATAACAATCACTACACAATAATTCTTTGAGTTCTTCCCATCTAAACAATAGTAGTTTCTTCTTCTCTTCGGAAGATGTCAAATTTAACTTTCCCACAATTTGACACATGAAAAAGAAATCTTCTATGTTATTAAAATAAATATCCATTGGCTTAATCCACAAGGACTAATTGCTTAATTCTCCTTCAAATATTTAATCTCAATTTTTCTTTCCACCTGAAATAATGTTTTTCAAAAACTACCTCAACTTATTTCTTTCAATTCTTCCTAGAATGTGTAAATGTCCCCTTTTTGTGAGTGTCGTCTTTCAGAGGATTAGCCCATTTCCTAACCCTCATAGGCTAATGGAGTTGTTCAAAGGGTCTAGTTGGCAGAGTTGAAGGCCAATTCCCACTCCTAAGGTCAAGGATGCAAAGGATTTGCTCTTCGTTTGAGTCAAATCGACACAGTTACTATTTATAGTAAGTGTCTATTTTGGGTACGTCAGAGTTTCTATCTTTGGCAGAGCACTTGGGCAATTTGCTAGCAGTATGGAGTTGTGGTGACATTGACGGAGCTTTTAGTTTGGTACTTACTATTTATAGTAACTCAAATTATGGACAGAACTAATTCTGGCAAGGGTACCAAATTCATGGTATGCATAGTGAATAACTCATTCGTCAGTTGGCTCAATTTCAGGGACTTACAATATATAGTAAGTCAGTGGATGTTAGAGAGGGACCCTTATTATTTTTAGTAAGGAATCCAAGTTGACAATGGGAGAGGTGGGCTAGCCAGTGATGAATTCAAAATCATTAAGTAATGGTTATTAATGGATTTATTATATTTAATTATTATGAAGTGTTACTTTAATAATAATTAATTATTTTAAGGGAATATTATATTGACTTCATGTGACTTTATAATATAAGGGGACTGTTAATATAATAAAGTCAAATTATAAAGTGAGAGTAGTTGATGACTTTATTTGACTTTATTATAATAAGAACCTTTATTGATTATAAAGTCAAGTTATTAAAAGGTGCATTTAAGTTGGAATGACTGCCCACTTTATGACATTTATTATAAAGTCTTATTAATACCCTAAAAGTGGATTTCAAGAAGGGAATTAAAGGCATTTAAGAATTGAGAGGCTATAAAGGGTTTCAAAAAGAAAATCAAACTCATTATGAGATGATTATTTGACTTTGCTTAATTGTTCTTAGTGTTTGTGCAATTGAAACAAGGGTTTCAGCTGTGCAAGGGCATTGGAGATTGTCCAATCTTGTTTAGCAGTTTTGAGGTTGTGACAAATCAACTTAATTATTGTTTATCAGTGGACTTCATTTAGAGGTCCAGATTGTGCAAATTGATTCAAGTTTATGGAGGAGTGATTAATAATTCAAGGGTAAATCTAGAGGCAGTTGTAGCAGTGATTTATTGACTGAAATTTGTTGAATTCAGAGGCTACACTTGTGCAAATTGGAGAAGAAATTCAGAGAATACATAAGCGTTTGAAGGCCGAGTTTGAAAGTCAATTCCAGAATTATTGTGGCTATCATTTATTTATACACAGCTGCATTTGTTGTTGAAGAATTCTTTTGCTGCTGATATTCAACCTTTCAGAGGATTTCAAGGCATGTATTAACTATGAGTTCATTAACTGTAACTCCTAGATTTTATGGGTATTGTTGTTTAAGATAATAGCGGTTATTCAATGAACTGGGTTGTCATTATTTTGTGAAAATTCTAAGTATTCAAGCTAGTATAAAAATCTGAAATTTTCAACTGTGTATTTTCAATGCAATTTCAGATTTGAGTTGGAAAATTATTATTGTTATATTTTTTATTTGCTACATTATATTGTCATATCAAACATTGCATATATATCACATTCATTCATCAAAACAAACACAAAAAGGCATAAAATTTGTATTTACAAGAATCCCCCTAGAGAGGGTTCGTACAGTGGCATCAAAGCTTGTATGCAAAGTGTTTGACAAATTGTCAAACATCTGAAATTGAAACAATTCAGTGTTTGTCAAGGTTAGAACCACAGGGGGTTCTTACAGTGGTATCAGAGCGGTTTATTGCCATCTTGTTGGGGATTGGGAATAAAAATTTCATAGAACTCTTACAAGTGATATTTGAGTGACCAGCACTCTTGCTTGTTTCAATCATGGGAAAAACCATAGAAGAAACTGAATTGGAAGCAGATATAATTTTTAAAGAATACCATATCATGCCAGACAAGCTTACAAAATTAGATGGTTTTGATGGTTTCTTGGATTACTTGTGTCACATTAATTCGGAAGTAACTGTAACAGTGAAATATATTCGAGCGAAGTATGGGGAAAAAATAGAGCAAGGTATATTTGACACTCCTTCAGGGAAGCCTATTGAATCAGTTTGTTATAACAAACAACTTAGGTGTGAAATTTGGAAGGAGCTCTTCAAATATGCAAAGAGGTTTCAGGATGACAACGAAAATTCTGTTTTTTGCAACAGCAGTTTAAACTCTTTGCATTATCATGAGGTAGCAGTTGTTTCACTTAAGGAATTTGCTCTAGTTTGTTCCCACATGAAGACACTCATGATTCAGATGTTAGAAATGAGTTATGTGATGTAGATTCATGCCATAATGCGTCCGATTTTGAAAATCAGACCTTGGAAAAAATAGCAGAAAATTCAGTGATTGACAATAGGTCCCAAGATCGTGACTTGGAGGGACTTGCAGTTACACTGGAAGTAGAAGTACGCAAAGAGATTGTCAAAACAACAACTTCCACTTTACCAGTTGAGCCATCTTTTGAGGTACATGCCAGCAGTACCGTGGTTGTTGATGTGCGCGGAGATGATAGCACACATGATGTTACTTGTCATGAGGTGAGCATTACTGATACGACATCCTTTCATAGTGCAGATTTTGATTCTGAGAGCTTGCATGAGTGCCATGAATTCCAGAGACATCAGTTGGTTGGGCAATTAAAAGTGAATGACAGTATGATCGGCACAACCATTGAACATTTTGACGTTGCTCACCAGATGTTAGCCACCTATGGTTGGAGCACTCCTGTGATAGATGAGCACTATGTTGGCAATCTTTCCCTCATAGAGTTTCATACGCTTCGAGAAGCCATCAGAATAATGAAACAAAATTATTTGCAATTATTGGCTGATAGAGACTACCTTCTTGTGTGGGGTTGCACTTGCTATCATGCGCTGAGGGGAAAGGAAGATGAGGTGGATGAGCTCACCCATGAGTTGGGAGTGACTAGAGATTCATTGAAGAGAGCACAATTGGCTTTTCATGAGTCTCAGTCACAAATTGAGGAGCCTACCATGGAGTTGAGTCGGCCACAGTCTTCACCGACTACAGGTACAGTGCAGTTCTCTACAGTGAGAGTTGGTGATGACCTTATACCCATGGGTTATAGTTGTCAGTCGGTTGAGGATGTAGTTACTATTATCACAGTTACAAGTGCAGTTGATATAGTTGAGATAGGTGCATCTGTTGAGAGCAACGGAGAACCACATGTTGCATCAGGTTCTCTTGTGGTTACATCCACTGCGAGAGTTTTTGCTGATGAGTCAGAGGACAAAGCTTTTATTCGCGACTATGACAATCAGTGCTTGACCGAGGTGGGAGCTTTTTATCGTGACTGCATAGGGAGGAGTACTCGTTATGACTTCTCAGATCCACACACAGAGGATTTGATGATGCATCAATGTGGAATAGTTCCGAGGTTATACCATCCTTTCTGGGACAAGTAATTGCCATCTGTTATAGATGGGAACAGTGGCTGCAAGTTGGATTACTTGCAGAGTCAGCACATCCATAGTAGCCTAGCAGAGGATGGAGATAGTGGTAGTGTTACAAACACCTTTGGATGTTCTTATCTCCACAGTAGCAATGGATGTGAGTTCAGTGTGTATTGGGACCCGAGTGATGACAGGGTTAGCAATACAATTCAAGCGGGTCTCATTGATTGGCTTCACCACTTCGGGCACGGTGAAGTTGAGTACAGAGTTGAGCAGCAGAAGTCTGAGTATGTTCTTCTTGGCAGTCTTCTATTTAGAGTTTGGGATCCTTCTAGTGCATCAGGATTTCAGACAGAGCTCACTGAGCAGTTTTCAAAAGTTTACACAGTGAGGGGTGTCTACTATTTTTCCTCTGATCCTCATGGGCATGATCTCTTTCAGATGCACAGTTTAGTTGCGCATGGGTCAGACAAAGTGTATGACAGTTCACCATGCGCAGTTCTGGGAAGCAAGCTTTATCAGCCTTCCAATTTGCTTCCCCTATGAGATATTCACTCCTACAACATGTACAAGTTATGTCAGTTATTCTGGTGTTAGTGTTACAGGAGCTAGTCAGTGTTCACAGGTACATTACACCACTCTATCCTTGGGATCCGGGTGGAATTGTGTTTTCTTTTCTGAGATTGCTCTGGGACAATCAATTTCAAAAAGGGCAGACTATAATGTCCTCTCTTTCATGAGTGTCATCTTTCAGAGGATTAGCCTATTTCCTGACCCTCAGGCTAATGGAGTTGTTCAAAGGGTTCAGTTGGCAGAGTTGGAGGCCAATTCCCACTCCCAAGGTCAGGGACGCTCAAGATTGCTCTTCGTTTGTGTCAAATCGGAGTTTTTGTCTTTAGTAGGACCCCTGGACAATTTGCTAGCAGTATGGAGTTGTGGTGACACTGATAAAGCTTCCAGTTTGGTACTTACTTTTTATAGTAAGTCGAATTATGGTCAAAGGTATTTCTAGCAGGGGTATCGGACTCATGGTATGCATAATGATTAACTCATTCATCAGTTGACTCAGTTTCAGGGACTTACTATTTATAGTAAGTCAATGGATGTTAGAGAGGGACCCTTAACTATTTTTAGTAAGGCATTCAGGTTGGCAGTGGGCTAGCTAGTGATGAAGTCAGAATCATTATTTAATGGTTATTAATGGATTTATTATATTTAATTATTATTAAGGGTTACTTTAATATTAATCTAAGAAGCCGATGCGGGCCTCCAAACGCTCGATGCGGGAGCAAACGCGCGCCGAGGCAGAACCGGGCACAGATGCCCTGTGGATGCCACCCGGATGCGCATCACAGGCATCCGGGTACGTATGGATGCCTGTGGCAGGCATCCAGACGCCTCCGGATGCCTGTCATGCGCTTCTGGGAAGCATCCACAAAGCATCCGGGAGTTTCCGTGGGCTGACTGCCTAGAAAACCAAAAAAACACATTTTTTTATTCATTTTTTTTTACTAAAGGCACTTTAAAACATGTGCAAAATAGATTTTTTTAATCTATTTTTTTCTTCTAAACCCTAAAACGACCTCAAAGGAGGTCTTTCAAACTATTCATTCTAATTGTTTTTGCAGGTGCACTCTCTTCTCCATTTGGTCTCCATTTTTGCATGTTGAAGGCAAAGTGATTTTTTTCGAAAAGAATCGTTCGTAGAGCAAGGGATTGCTTCCACAAAGGAGTTTTGTGCATCTAAGGTAAGCATTTGATCCCATTCTTGAGTCCTTTTATGAATTCTTTTGAGATTTTGATGAATTTTTTCAAGTTTGGGAAGAAATTTTGCAAATTTTTTTAATTTTTTTTTTTTAAATAAGTAAAGAAAGAAGTTTAGCTATCTATTTTAGTATGTTTGTATCATGTTTTTGCACTTGTTTGGTTGATGTTCATAGTTGTTTTCTAATTTAAGTTTATTTAATTTCTTAATATCTTATTAGCAAAGCAAGAAATTACATTGTATTGTGAAAGAATGGCCACCACCGGTAGTCAAAGTTCAGTGGTAGGGGAAGGAGGTGATAATTTCAAAATTGATGTAGGATCTCCTTTATGGAGACATACCACAAGAATACAACAGGTTGCAGGAGGTGGTTCATATATGTGGAAGTGTAAATATTGTGAAAGTAACAAAGGCAACCCATTCAATAGCTCATATTCCCGGGTCAAACTTCATTTTATGGGCCCTGCTGGTAAAGGGATGGCTATGTGCAAAGGCACAAGTGGGAAAGGAATGTCAGACGCACAAATAGCGTCATATGTAAAAGAACAAGAGGTTGATGATAATATGGTTAAAAGATCCAAAAAAAGTTTTTATCAACCTTCATCCGGAAAGAATAAAAGTAAAACACAATTACCCATTGAACCAATTCAAATCTCCAAACATCCAGTCTTCCAAGGGCCTGTACCGGAAGAGAACGAGGAAGAAGTAGAAATGAGAGCCCGCAAAAGAGGTCCATTGGACACTGCATTTAAAATGGAGGCAAGAGAGCTTGTTGATGAAGCCATTGCACGTTGCCTCTATGCCAATGGTCTTCCTTTCAACTTGGTAAGATCACCATATTGGAAGGAAATGGTGGCAGCCATCAATAAAGCACCAATTGATTACACAAGTCCCAGGTATGAAAAGGTGCGTACCACTCTTTTGCAAAAAGAGAAGACTTCTATAGACAAAGCTCTTCAACCAATTAGAGCTTCTTGGAAAACATCGGGTGTATCTATTGTGTCTGATGGATGGAAAGATACAAGAAACCGGCCATTGATTAATGTGATTGCAATGTCCCCCAAAGGGGCAATGTTTTTGAAGGCAGTTGATTGTGAAGAGGAGGTGAAGGATGCAAATTTCATTTCTAGGATTCTCATTGAGGCCATAGAGATGGTGGGTAGTGAGAATGTGGTCCAGGTGATTATGGACAATGCCAAAAATCGTAGGGGTGCAGGTGCTTTGGTTGAGTCGGTATGAGCATATTTTTTGGACACCATGCACTGTACACTCCCTCAATTTGATCATGCAACAAATCAGCACTCAAATAGATTGGGTGAAACAAATATACCAAGATGGGGAGGAGATACAAATGTTTGTGACAAACCACCACATGTCACAATCCATATTTAAATCATTCTCCAAATTGGAGTTGCTGAAGGTAAATTGTAATTAGTAAATTTATTATTTTATGTTGATATTCAATTATCAAATTATTTAATTATATATAACTTTGTCTTTGCTTGATATTTATTGATATGTTGTTAACTTGCTTAGGTTGCTGAGACCCGATTTGCATCTCATACTATTGTTATGAGATGACTTCTCAAGGTTAAAGAGGCAATGAGCCAAATGGTTATTTCTAACCAGTGGAGTGTATGGAAGACTTCAAACTCAGAGAGAGCCCAAAAGGTCAAGGCTTTGGTCTTGGATGACAATTGGTGGGCTCGTGTGCAATTTGTATTGAATTTCACCGAGCCTATCATGACTATGTTCCGCTTTGGTGATACAGATACATCTTGCTTGGGGGATGTGTATGATGGCATGGACACAATAGTGGAGAAGGTAAAATTTGAAGTACAAAAACATGAGAATGACCCCACAAAATGTGAAGCCTTATGTGATAAGGTGGAAGAAATCGTTCATCGTCGTTCGGAGAAGATGACTACCCCATTGCATCTCCTTGCATATGCCTTATCTCCAACGTACTATAGTGAGGAAGTACTTGCTCTGCCAAATAGAATTGCACCATATATGGATGAAGAAGTTACTAATGGGTGCTACAAAGCTTTTAAAAGACTCTTCCAAGAGGAAGAAATGCAAGAAAGAGTGAGGCTAGAATTTGGCATATTTACTTCGGGAATAAAACTTACTCCATATGCAATAAAGGACCAAAATAACATGGCAATGGGAGCTGTCACATGGTGGTACATGTATGGTCAACCATACAAGCATCTACAACCTCTTGCAATCAAGATCCTCTCACAAGTTTTTTTTTTATGTTTTGTTTACCACTTGTATTCTACAATTTAGTGTTTAACATTCTTTAATTTGCTCTTCAATTGTATGTTTAATTTTGTGAACACTTTCCAGGTTGCAAGTTCTTCTGCTGCTGAACGGAATTGGAGTACATACTCCTTTATCCACTCAATGAAGCGCAACCGGCTAGGCTCAAAGAAAGCTGAGGATTTGGCTTACATTCATACCAACTTGCGTCTTTTGTCACGTAAGGAGGAACATTACAAGAAAGGGTCGGCCAAGCTTTGGGATATAGCCCCTGAGTGTGCAAACTTGGATGCAACAATTCATGATTTGACTGCAATCCCAAATGATGGTGATACTGATAATACCAATAGGACACATGGTATTGGTCATGGTGCATCTAGCACCAGTGGAACCGTCTTAGCTTCAAATGATCTTGAACTTGCAGCAAATGGAGATGATGAGAATGTGGATTTTCTTGAGAATCCTAATGATTCTGAATCTGATTAGTGAATCTTGAGTCTTGACTCTTGATTGATGAACATTGAATCATGAAATAAGTTTTGATTTTGTAGTTCAAATTGCATTTGAATCTTGAACATGACTAATTAGTTATTAATATTGAACTTATTTCAATTTGTTATCACCTTTTTAAAGTTTTAACTTTTAAGTTGAAGTGTTGACCTATCAAATATGAAATATCTTGAATCTTGATCAATGGTGAAGTATCATACTATCAGTATCAAATGATTTATTTTTGTAAATTTCTTGCATTTCTTTGCATATATATATATATATATATATAT
>MU224078.1:3864437-3880346 GCA_018584345.1 Thuja plicata | reverse complement strand
ATTTCCACGCACCCGCATCCGCACCCGAATCGGCAACTTAGATAATAATTAATTGTTTTAAGGGAATATTATATTGACTTCATGTGACTTTATAATTAAAAGGGATTTAATATCAGAAAGTCAAATTATAAAGTTAGAGCATTTGATGACTTTATTGGACTTTATTATAAAAGGACCTTTATTAATTATAAAGTCAAGTTATTAAAAGGTGCATTTAAGTTGGAATGAGTGCCCACTTTATGAGATTTATTATAAAGTCTTATTAAAACCCTAAAAGTGGATTTCAAGACAGGAATTAAAGGCATTTAAGAGTTGAGAGGATATAAAGGGTTTCAAAAATAAAATCAAACTCATTATAAGATGATTATTTGACTTTGCTTGATTGTTCTTAGTGTTTGTGCAATTGAAACAAGGGTTTCAGTTGTACCAGGGCATTGGAGATTGTCCAATCTTCTTGTTTAGCAGTTTTGTGGTTGTGAGAGATCAACCAAATATTTGCTTATTAGTGGGCTTCATTCAGAGGTCCAGATTGTGCAAATTGATTGAAATTTTTGGAGTGATTAATAATTCAAGGTAAAATCTACAAGCACCTGTAGCAATGAATTATCGACTGAAATTTGTTCAATTCAGAGGCTACACTTGTGCAAATTGGAGAAGAAATTCAGAGAATACATAAGGGTTTGAAGGCCAAGTTTGAAAGTAAATTCCAGAATTATTGTGACTGCCATTTGTTTATAAAAAGATGCATTTGTTGTTGAAGAATTCTTTTGTTGCTGATATTTAACCTTTCAGAGGATTTCAAGGCATGTATTACCTGTGAGTTCATTAATTATAACGCCCAGATTTTCTGGGTATTGTTGTTTTAGATAATAGCGGTTATTCAATGAATTGGGTTGTCATTATTTTGTGAAAATTCTGAGTATTCAAGCTGGTATAAAAATCTGGAATTTTCAGCTATGTATTTTCAATACAATTTCAGATTTGAGTTGAAAAATTATTATTGCAATATCTTTTATTTGCTGCATTATATTGTCATATCAAACATTGCTTATATATCACACTCATTCATCAAAACAAACACAAACAAGGCAGAAAATTTGTCTTTACAAGAATCTGCCTAGAGAGGGTTCTTACAGTGGTATTGTAATGACCTTAACTTGCTGTTTCAAGAAAGTTCTAGAAAATCTCTGAATTCATGTGAAATCTGTACTGGTTTTGATGTTTGCAAATCGTATGTGCAACTTAGTTGTTCAAATAAGTCAATGAAGGAAGGAATACACTAAACAAGTTGTTTCTCATCAAATGTACAAGGTTCTTTTATCAAGGAGCCATACTAAGAATTTAAGATAGTCTTGCATACATTACTACCCAATCTATTATTAACTGCAATACACAGAATTAAATACAATCGGAAGTATTCAGACTACGGTGTATGCTTCCAAGATAAACAGACTAATAGGTGTGCACCTTTTAATATATTGCGATATGCTCCAACAGTGTATGGTGTAGTAATGGATGCTCCCTAGTTTAGCTGCACCTCATATTTCTTCCCCTCCACCATCAGAGGTGATAGCAATTCCTGTGTGCACTGTGATTACTCATTGCAGGGCCACACTTACTCCTTCCTAAGAGCCTCTACCTGCAGTAGTTGCTAACTGTCACCCGAACTGGCCGCGGTTGCTATACGACGCCCAATGTGAAGGCGCGGGTGAGTAACAGGCCACGTATTGCCTCTGCCCAGCCTGTGCGTGTATCTCCCACTATGATCTACAGTCCCCCACGTTTCCAGTCAACTGCATACACGGGTAATGCCACCCGCGTTTCCAGCAACATACACAAACCAAGTCGCGTCTAATGCCCAACGGTTTCCTATTACTTGGCTTCAACGCCCATGAAGATATAACTCTGTAAAGTTTGGTTCCCAAGCCGCGCTGAACAGTTGAGAGAGGTGCCTATCCAAATCGATGGTTTATGATACCATTAAACATTATCACCAATGACATTTCGCAGTGTTCCAGATTTAAGTTCTTGGTTAATAAGTCCCTGCTATGGCACTACGGAAATAACTGAAGAAATCGATATGCTGGTTTAGATATACTGATGTCTCTACTTACACATTTAAGCTCCAATATGAAATTTGTAGAGATTCCACCTTGTTGAAATGTTGGGGCTACGTCCAACCTTTCAAGTTTTCCTTAAGGGTTTGCGTCCTCAAGAAAGATTTAATCAGTCAAATAAGCAACCAGAATTTAAATTCTTTTGTATATATTATCTCATGGTGCTTTTCCCAAGGAAGATCTCTTTATTTTATAACCTCGAAGTGAGGGAAAGCAACGTTTTTTAAGAGATGTGGGATAAAAGGTTTCATAAAGTGACTTTAAGTCACTTAAGTCACTTTTATAATATAAAGTACATAAAGTGACTTTATAATTCCTTATTATAAAGTAAAGTGACTTTTCTTTTATAAAGTGAACCCAGTAATAAAAGCTTGCCCACTGAAGCCTGTGACTGGCTGACATCCTCTGACAGAGCCATTAGCCTACCCGGATGGGGAAGATAGACTAATCTGGCGCCCTACTGGCCTACTGCGGGATTGAGGACATTATAGTCCTCCCTTCCCGGGATTGCTTGCCCTCAAGCACTCTCAATGTTGGGTGTTGTAGAATGGACTCACCCTCCCAGATGGCGTCCTCCATCGGTAAGTCCTTCAATCGTATCAAGTATTCCCTGACCCTCTCTCTGGTCTCGATTACCTCTGTTGGAAGTTGGAACCAAAATCAACTTCCCTTCTTCATCAAGTGGGGGTAATCTGACTGAAGGGGCAATCTGTTGTCCCACTGCCTTCTTGAGGCAAGATACATGGAAGACGTTATGAATCTGGCTGTCGGCCGGCAGCTCAAGCTCATACGCTACCTCGCCAACCCTCTTGACGATGCAGTAAGGACCATAAAACCGAGGCCTGAGCTTTTCCAATCCACTCTTCTTCAGAGAACTCTGTCTGTAGGGCTGGAGACGAAGGTAAACCAAATCCCATGCCTCAGAAGTCCGCTCTACCCTGTGTCGATCAGCATACATCTTTTGTTGCTCTCTGAACGTTCTCCCTGAGGGACTTAAGGATATCCTGATGATCCTGAAGCCAGTCCCTCGCAATCGGTGCCCTGCTGTCTTGAAGAGCCAAATCTATGAAAGATAATGGCTCACTGCCATAGAGAGCTCGAAATGGCGACATGCCAATAGTCATATGGTAGGTGGAGTTGCAGTAAAACTCCCTCAAATACAACCATCTGACCCAGGCCCTCTGCTGCCCTGCTACATAATTTCTGAGGTACCCTTCCACCCACTTGTTCACAATCTCTGTCTGGCCATCTATCTGCAGACGGTAACTGGTGCTAGGGGTCAATTCTGTGTCTACCAATCTGAACAGCTCTTGGCAAAAGGTACTAAGAAATTTACTGTCCCTGTCACTAACGATGGTCTTGGGAAGACCATGTAGCCTAAAGACCTCTCGGAAGAATAATTCAGCTACCTGGGCAGCTGACCAATCTGCTGAAATGGCAAAGAAGTGAGCAAAATTCGTGACCCTGTCCACTACCACATAAATGTTGTCCATGCCATGTACCATCGGCAACCCTGTAATGAAATCCATCGAAATACCTTCCCACTTCTGGCCAGGAATGGGTAGGGGCTGAAGTAAGCCGGCCGGATGCTCGTGTTCGAACTTGTTTTGCTAACAAGTCTGACACTCTCTGACATACTGGAGGACATCGTCCTTGAGGCCCTTCCAACAGAACCTCTCTCTAACCTGTCTGTAGGTTTTAAAAAACCCCGGATGTTCTGTTGTGGGTGCCGCATGAACAACTCTCAATATTTTAGCTTTAAGCTTAGAATCTGGCACTAGGTAAATTCTATCCTTATAGAATATGATATCATTTGTAACCCTGTACCTGCTATCGGAAAGTTGCCCGTCCAATATCTGACATGCTTGAGTATTTTTAAAATACTCAACCAGCAAGTGGGATTTCCAATCTGCGGAAATCTCGGATAGAACACAACAAGTTGCATCTGAAGGTCTCCTGGAGAGTTCATCAGCCACAATGTTATTCTTACCCTTGACATACTCAATGTCAAAATCATAAACCTGGATCTTACTAACCCCTTTTTGTTGTCTCTCGTTCAGCTCTTTCTGTTCCAGGACGTACCGCAAACTATTGTGGTCTGTTTTGACTGTAAACTTGCCACCCACTAGATACTGCCTCAATTTAGCTAAGGCGTGCATGATGGCAAGCATCTCCTTATCATAGGTGGAGTAAAGTCTCTCGTTGTCCTTAAGTTTTCTTCTCTCAAAAGCAATGGGATGCCTGTCCTGCATCAATACTGCACCAATTCCGTTACCAGAGGCATCACACTCTAACACGAACGGACGAGAGAAATCCGGTAGTGCTAAAACCGGACACATGCTCATGACAGTCTTGAGTCTATCGAAGACTACCTCTGTCTCATCTGTCCACCTGAAAGCCCCTTTCCGAGTAAGATCGGTGAGGGGTGTTATTGTCTGAGAGAATCCCTTAACGAACCTCCTGTAGTAAGAACATAACCCCAGGAACCCTCTCAAGTCTAATACATTTCGAGGTGGTGGCCAATCCCGGATTGCCTGTATCTTCTCCAGATGGACCTTGACTCCATCATTTGCCCCTATCACATGACCCAAATAGAGGATCTCTGTCAACCCAAACTCACACTTGGATTCTATGGCAAATAGAGACTGCCTCTCCATGATGCTAAGAACCTCATCCAAGTGCCTCAAGTGCTCCTCCCAAGTCCTGTTGAAGACCAAGATATCATCAAAAAATACCAAAACACTCTTGCATAGTTGTTTCTTGAATAAATGATTCATGCAAGACTGAAAGGAAGCAGGTGCATTAGTGAGCCCAAATGGCATCACTAGAAACTCGTAGTGCCCATAGTGACATCTGAATGCAGTGTTATGAACATCCTCTTCACGGACACGTATCTGATGATACCCCGATCGAATATCAATCTTCGAGAAATAAACTGCCCCATGTAACTCGTCTAACAGCTCATCAATCCGGGGAATAGGGTACCTATTCTTAATGATCCTCTTATTCAGTGCATGGTAATCAATACACATGTGAAGAGTACCATCCTTCTTCACAAATACCACTGAAGAAGCGAAGGAACTACAACTGGGCCTGATGTGTCCCATGTCTAGGAGCTCCTTTATCGTATTCCCTATCTCTTCCTTATAGTGCCTCAGATGACGATAAGGTGTAGTAATAACGGGCTTAGCGCCCTCCTCCATCTCTATGATATGCTCGAATCCCCTGTCTGGAGGTATCCCTGGCGGGATGTCCTCGAAAACCCGTTTGTGCTTATCAAGCACCTGTTGAACATCAAAGTGAACCTATTGCCCTGAATTCAGTGTGGGTTTAGTGGATATGAAGCACTGGGCTGCCCACTCCATATCACTATGTCTCATGATTGCCTCCATCCTGTGAGTAGATACCAACCTAGGCCCGCCATTCAGCATGGCCTTAAGAACCACCTGCTCATCACCCTGCAGAAATTCCAATTGCTTCAACTTGTGATCAATGGTGTACCTTCCTAGGGTCTGTAACCACTGCATACCCAGAATAGCATCCAAACTGTCTAGGTCAATGACATAAAAATCTGCCTCTAGAAGGTAATCTCCAAAGTGGATTGGAAGACCAGAGATCTTCCCTGTACAGCTCAGTAAGTCCCCTCCTGCCATCTTGACCTCAAACTCTGGAATATCATCTACCTGTAGTCTTCTCCTGGAGACCATACCTGTGCTGATAGAATTGTGTCTAGCAACTGTATCTAAAATGCAAACAATCCTCTGCCCTCTAACTACTCCTTTCAAACGAAAGGGGTGACATGTAGGAATCCCTGAAAGGGATGCTAAGGTAACTAGAGCTTCTCATGGGGGGCTCTCTTCTTCTTTCCTTCTGCTGCTTGTTCTACCTGAGCTTCCTCATCGCTGCCCTCATACTGCTCATCTTCTTCCTCAAAAGCTACCTCAATGTAGTGCAGTTTGCCTTTCCCAAGCCACCTGTGATCTGGAGTCCAAGGCTCGCTGCAAGTAAAACACTTCCTCCTCCTCAACTCATTTCTAGTCTCAAAGTCTTGTCTAGGTGGCATATTCTTATTCTGATTTTTATTCTTCTGGAATGACGAACTCCACTTAAAGGTTTTCTTAGGGGGTTGTAATATGGAGGAAGGTGAGTCTAGATCATGTGCTAACTTAATAGCGTCATCTACGGTATCCGGTTTGAGAACTCTAATGTGATGAGCCTAAGTTGGCCTCATCATTAAACCATCAAATTTCTATCAATTTCTAAGCAAATCATACTTTTGACATTTTGTCAAACTGTTGGCAGGCAATCTAGCACAGAGCTTAATCTGACTGGTAGATAATTTCAATTGCTTTGTTTGATATTAAGACACTCCTTCACTAAATTGCAGATCAATTTGGATGGCATATAGAATATATAGTTCCCTTTTCTTGGTTTGCTTAAAGAAATATTCAAATACTAGACACATGGATCTATTCGAAATAGTCACCCTCATATATCAAATAAATTAATTCAGTTACAATGCCGGCTATCTCAATTTCACACTCGTGATGTAGCTGAGATATTACATTTTGCAATTACTACTTATTGACTGAAATAAAACATAGATGGAACCTGTAGTGGCTGGTGCTTGGAGAAGGCGTCATGGTAATGGCCTCCACAACTGAAAATGAGGCCCTACAACAATGGCAGACGGCTCTCAGACAGCCACGTCCCCACACAAGTGCGTCTGGCCCAGTCTATATGTGCTGGTATTGTTGCGCCCAAGTCTGGAGTGGCGGCTATGCTCTCCTTGCTGTCCACGCAGGGATGTCGTTTCCTACCTGCGGCTGCCTCTCTCCCTCACGTGGCCTACAGTATGCAGTGGCAACGCCACTATTCTCTTAGCATGTTGGCCCCCATTTGCCATGCCCAACTCCACAGATTGGCGCGGCCTACATGTATGAAGTGCGGCTATTCTGTAAACAGTGTTTTCAACAGCGATATGGATGTAACCTTCCAGCCATACTAAAACAACCTGCCATTTAGCACTTCTAGCACAACAACAATGAGCTCGGTCTCTTATGCATCTTATGAGATCACATTAATGATTTGTAGGAGACAACTCTGCAGATTTCCAGAATGAACTCGCACCCTCAGTGTGCAAAAACAAATTCAGAAGTAATTCTTTCCAGCCACAGGCAGACAGTAGGAAAGAAGAATGAAACAATCGATTATACAACAGCAATTGATTATACAACAGCAATCAATTATGGATTAGATGAAGAAGAACCGGTCTTCAATCAACTAATTTGACCCTTCAGTTAGGGCACAGAAAGTAGGAACAATTCCCAAGAAGAAATTCAATAATCAATATTCGATAGATGATTAACTTCACAAATGAGCCTGTATTTATAACTCCTTGGCCCACATAGTTTCCAAAAACCATCATCAGTTAACTGCTCTTTATAATATAAACTTCCAAAACATTATAATAATAATAAAGTATGATTATTATTATAATAACGTCTTAATATTAATTAATAACATATTGTTATTAATTAACACAAGCAATTATCAAATATAATTCTGATGATAATTCCTGCAACACCTGCCATACTGACTGACCAACATGCTCATCACTGCCCTGCCAAAAATGGCAACTGCCAAATATAGACTTACTATAAATAGTAAGTCCCCAATCCACAAAATTGCATAACTGAATATCGTCTGGAGAATTGACCACTGCCGATACTACCTTGTTAGAAATGGAAACTGACCAACTGACTTACTAAAAATAGTAAGTCCAGACTTACTAAAAATACCAAGTCTGCCAACTAGGACCCTCAAAACCCTTCATCAGCTCACGAGGGTCGTGATGATGAGTTGACCAATTCACTGCCATAACCTGCTAAAAATAGGGTCATCACATCTAACCAGTCCCCTAAACTTATCCTGTAGGCCCTCAATAAACAGCATGACCTTCCTCTTTTCAGACATATCTGGCACCATAATGGAGATCCTCTAAAACTCATCAATATACTGCTCTAGTGAACCACTCTGTTTCAACTGAGCTAACTCTCTGTAGTAGACCTCTATGTCCTTCCTGTCGAAACGGCTGATCAATTTGGTGCTGAATGTCTCATATGAGGTAATCAATCTGTGATCCTGGGTGACAAGGTCGTGGTGCCACCAGTCATATGCAGCTCCCTCTAAATGCATAGTAGCAAATTTAATTGCCTCGGTCTCCGACATAGGCTTGAGGGTCAAGAAGGTATCGAGCTTGTGGATCCAAGCTGTAGCGGATGTCCTAGCTCTAGTAGGAAGAGTCAACTTGTTCATGGTATGTTTTAAATCCCTGTTTGGACCCCTGGGTCTCCTATCCTGCTGGTTCCTGCCAAACTCTCTATTCTGAACCATGTATTGTGAAAAAGTCAAATCTGCTTTGACATGGTTTGGTAACATATTCTACTCGTCATGCATGATCATCACATTCTCTGGGAGAATGTTTGTGGCCTCTGGTGGTGCTACCTCTTCCCTTGCATTATTATCCACAGAGTTTGGCATAAGGGGCCTATTGGACGTACGAGTGGGGGCCCTAGCTGCTCTAAGTGATCCCGTTGTACTGCCTCTTGTACTGTGATGGCTAGCGGGTCTCTTGACTGTAACTGATAACTGGTGGATAACCCCTGTAAGATGGTGTAAAACATCAGCAATATGGTCCTATCCATCTCGTATATGTCCAATAGTCTCCCTGGCCTCTCTATCTGCCTCCTCAGCCATAGTCACACCCAGAGTAACCTGTTCAAGAATAAATTCCTCATCCTCTGTATGGCTGGTCTCAATATCTACCTGAATGGGAGAATCTGCCTATTCCTGCTCAACCCTGCTATGTCTAAATCCGGGCATCCTGTGCTTGCTATGCATACCTGGCTAGCATGGCTACTGCTGCAATCAACTGAAAATCTGAAAATGATGATCCCACTAGGATGGCAAGATCAATGGCTCTGACACCACTGTAATGACCTTAACTTGCTGTTTCAAGACAAATTCTAGAAACTCTCTGAATTCATGTGAAGTCTGTACTGGTTTTGATGTTTGCAAATCGTATGTGCAACTTAGTTGTTCAAATAAGTCAATGAAGGAATACACTAAACAAGTTGTTTCTCATCAAATGCAGAAGTTTCTTTTATCAAAGAGCCATACTTAAAATTTAAGATAGTCTTGCATACATTACAACCCAAGCTATTATTAACTGCAATACACAAAATTAAATACAATCGGAAGTATTCAGACTACGGTGTATGCTCACAAGATAAACAGACTAAAAGGTGTGCACCTTTTAATATCCTACGACATGCTCCAATAGTGTATGGTGTAGTAACGGATGCTTCCTAGTTTAGCTACACCTCATATTTCTTCCCCTCCACCGTCAGAGGTGATAGCGATTCCTGTGTGCACTGTGATTACTCGTTGCAGGGCCACGCTTACTCCTTCCTAAGAGTCTCTACTTGCGGTAGTTGCTGTCACCCGAACTGGCCGTGGTTGCTATACGACGCCCAATGTGAAGGCGCGGGTGAGTAACAGGCCGTGTATTGTCTCTGCCCAGCCTGTGCGTGTATCTCCCACTATGACCTGCAGTCCCCCGCGGTTCCAGTTAACTGCATACACGGGTAATGCCACCCGCGTTTCCAGCAACATACACAAACCAAGTCGTGTCTAATGCCCAACGGTTTCCTATTATTTGGCTTCAACACCCATGAAGATATAACTCTGTAAATGTTGGTTCCCAAGCCGCGCTGAACAATTGAGAAAGGTGTCTATCCAGATCAATGGTTTATGATAACATTAAACATTACCACCAATGACATTTCGCAGTGTTCCAGATTTAAGTTCTTGGTTAATAAGTCCCTGCTATAGCACTATGGAAATAACTGAAGAAATCGATATGCTGGTTCAGATATACTGATGTCTCTACTTACACATTTAAGCTCCACTATGAAATCTGTAGTGATTCCACCTTGTTGAAATGTTGGGGCTACGTCCAACCTTTCAAGTTTTCCTTAAGGGTTTGCGTCCTCAAGAAAGATTTAATCAATCACATAAGCAACCAGAATTTAAATTCTTTTGTTTATATTATCTCATGGTGCTTTTCCCAAGGGAGATCTCTTTATTTTATAACCTCGAAGTGAGGGAAAGCAACGCTTTTTAAGAGATGTCGGATTAAAGGTTTCATAAAGTGACTTTAAGTCACTTAAGTCACTTTTATAATATAAAGTACATAAAGTGGCTTTATAATTCCTTATTATAAAGTAAAGTGACTTTTCTTTTATAAAGTGAACCCAGTAATAAAAGCTTGCCCACTGAAGCCTGCGACTGGCTGACATCCTCTAACAGAGCCATTAGCCTACCCGGATGGGGAAGATAGACTAATCTAGCGCCCTACTGGCCCACTGCGGGATTGGGGACATTACAGGTATCAAAACTTGCATGCAGAGTGTTAAACAAATTGTCAAACATCCGAAATCGAAACAATTCAGTGTTTGTCAGAGTTAGAACCACAGAGAGTGCTTACAGAATGTTTCTTTATCGCTCATCTTCTCTATCACCCCAATTAATAATTTATTATGTAGAGCACATACCAATGTGCTCATGGAGGACTATTCTTACTTCATTTGGTCCTATTGACAATTCATATGCTCTTGTTGTTAATTGACCACTAAATCATCTTCTCTAAATTGCTCTTTAGGGAGATCACTTGCACATTCAAACTCTCCATTCTCAGTTATTTTATTTGCCTACAAGTAGAGATTCTTGGGTTGCAAGGAAGAATTTGTTTCAAGGGTGAAAAAGACCCCCAAAAACCATGCACAAGAGGAGACTCAAAGAAAATCTCATCAATTATCCCTTTCTATGTTTGAAATTGAGGATTCATCTAAGGTATCATCAGCCGCTATGGGACATAATGTTGTCTAGGGAGTATTTAATATGGCTACATAGGAATAGCCTAGAAAATATCCTCTAAAAAATCTCCTAATGTTGAAGGTCAATGCATAGTATGAGCCTTCGCTTGTGTAGTCTACAAAGTGATCAAAAAGTAGTAGATCCATGTCGACAAAATTAGGGTTAAGTCGTACCAATGGAAAGGATTGAATCCATGATGCCTCGCGAAGAAAAATAGCGAAGCACAGCTAGTTTGAATATATGAAGAACAAGGATATTTTTTTCATTGATATTAATGTTCTATATTGTTATGGTCAATTAGCTTTTAGGATAGACATTAGGAACCTTCTTTAATGAAGTCATGTTGACTTTAGGTAATTACTTTTCCTTTATGACTTGTCAATCTTATCCTTTTAGCTGGCACTCTTATCCTCTTTGGATAAGGTATTTGCAATCTTATATAATGATGTTTTTACTCTTTATCTCATAACTGATCATTTATGCAATCTTGATAAAAAAATTGATTTTTTTTTTGTGATTTAGTATCAGAGCCCAAAACAAACTTGGGATATGAGAAAGCAAATCATCATAGGGACTATTGTTGATAGTGATGGATCATGAAACCCCTTGCAAAGCACAGTGAACAGCTAAAAGGCATTGCACGTACACAATTGTATTGAACAATAAAGGGTTGAATAATCGAGAGATTTTCTTGGTGAATATTGAAGGTTTATTAAATAGAAAAAATTATGGCCCTTTTCTACTTTGCCAAAAAGCACAACCCTTTTTGTGCTAGAAATTGTAACCCTTTTTTCTCCTAGAAAAGGCAGGTCAAAACTTTTAACAAAAACCACATTTTTACGTGTCAAAATTGCAATACAATTTGTTGTTAAATGTAATGTCCCCATTTTTGGGTCCTTGAGCAATGCAGTTGTTGCTAGCATTCTGACTTTGTGTCAGCATGATTCGAAGGGTGTTTTGATATTTGCAATGAGCTCAGATGGTTTAGAGGAGCTAAATGACGCTTTCAGATGTTATTTTTGACTTCTGGTTTGGGCTCCAAGATTCTTCGAGGGAGCGTCTATTTTTGGAAAGTCACTCAGTCAAGCTTGTTTATCATCTTTCATCATCGAGATCACTCCTGTGTTGTCAGATTTCGATTCCGATGTTTTTCAGTCATTTCCGCAAGTTGGGTGTACTATTGGCTATAATTTAATTAAATTTACTAAGGTTGCTATTTTATTGAAAATTGTCTAATGAGAACCTTAGTGTTATAGCTCATTGGAACCGAGATGAGAAGTTTTAAATCTTGGGCATATAAAACAGGGACCTTGTGTGTCAAATTATCATTGTTTTAATGAAAAGGTCATTTTTGGAGCAATGAGGGAGTTTCAATTAATAAAGTAACTTTATTATAATGTCAAATTTAAATTATAACATAAAGTTGCTTTTGGGGAGAATAAAATAAAAGTAACTATTATCCCACATTGTTTCTGGATGTGTTTCAACCGCCTAAAAAGGCTTTATAAACAGGGTGTACTCTCATTTGGACCATGTTATGTGATTATAATATTGAAGTTATTTCTCCATTGTTGCTGAGATTCAGTGACTGGTTTTCCAAGGACGAAATCCCTTGGGATTTGAAGGTTAGACAAAACCCCAACTTTCTATGAGAGGTGAACTCATCTTCAGAGTTTGCTACTGAACTTAATGGTGGATGTTTAGGCACAAATAACAAGCTATAAATCAGATTGAAGGTGGCATGAATAGTGTGTGAAAAGTAACATGAATAGTGTCGTGAACAGTGCCGTGGATAGTGATGCTACAGTGCCGCTACAGTGCTGCTACAGTACGTGAATAGTGTTGACAATAGGTATTTCAGACTTGCTGGAGTTGACAACCGTGCTTCCAGGTGCTAGTTTCGTTTTACTACAATCCCTTAAGCTGCTGATTCCAAGTGTTGTGTATGTTTGATAAGTTTCATTGTCTGGAATATCTTCTTAGGAGTAAATCAGAAATAAATCAGAACTCTTTGAAAGCATTCAATCAGCCCATTGCAAATACCTTACTGTCTAGAGGAAGCAGGCTAAGTGTTTGATGAAATGTATATGTTGCATAAATGAGTGAACTATGAATATTCAGATTGCATGCTATGTGTTTGTTATAATGCCAATGCAATGTGAGAATCATTTTCAAAATATAATGGCTGTGTAATCATTTGACAAATTGCTTGGATAAGTAGTGTTATATGCTAAGTGTTTATTTCACACAAAAAATGTTTGTTTATATGTGCATTTGTGAACCTGGGAGATTTATATGAAGTTTGGTACCCAAAATTCAATCACAATCAATTGATAACAACTCAGAAAATTCAGAACAGACTTTGCATGCAAAGTGTTTGCCGAAATGTCAATGGCCTATAGTTGAAAATTTGAGATCAGAATTGATAGGGATCTTATATTAAATCATGGATTTTTCTTGTAGGAAAGCGGATTCTCAAGTTTGAAAATTGTGCACCTTTCTATTTGCATTTTCGTGCCAAGGTTTTCTCAGTCCACACGCCAACTTTCTATTGTGATTTTATTTGTAGAAACAACCGGATAGGATTCTGGTTCAAATTATCACAGAAGCTAGGGTTTTCACTGCATTTTCTGATACTCTTTTCGAAATCATGATTGTTTTCTACAATCTACACTAGGGCTTGAGAAAAAAAAAATTGGGTGTATGTTTTCTGCGTAGATTTTTCACAGAAAACAAAATATTTCAGGTATTTTGTTGAGATTGGTGTCTTGCATGTTGAGTTAGTCCTCAAATCTTGGAGTAGGGGATTGGTGTCTCCCATAGGTTAGTGCCTACAAATGTAATTGGGGATTGTTGTCTCCACAAGACGTATTGTGCGTTCGTTTGTTTGTTTGTTGCTCGCGTGCGTTCGGTGTTTCTCTGTGTGTTTTTCCAGCATTGTTCTTAGTTCCTCTGCGCTCGTCCTCCGTTCTTCATTCTTCTTTCTTTTTCCTTGGTTGCGAGTTGTTTGTCTAGTCATCTGGGTTGCTTGTTCTTCTGTGCTCGACCTCCGTCCTTCATTCTTTGTTTTTCCCTGGTTTATCCTTTAGTTGTGGGCTATTTCTTAAGGTCATCTGGGTTGTTGCTACTTCTCCGCCGCTCTGCTCTCTTTTTCCGGTCTGGGTCGTGCCCTGCTAGTGTTCTCCAGGTGTTCCCTTTCCGTGGCCTTTCTTTCTTCTGCAGCCTGGTTTTTGTGTTCTTTGAGTTCTACGTCTTGTTGTTGCTTCGTGTTTTTTCTGGGTGTTTTTCTCCCATGGAGCCAACTGTTGTTAGTGCACCCCTACAGCTCCCTCCGTGGATCCTGCCTGTGCGACTCCTCTTCAAACTTACCAGAGAAAATTGGTTACGGAAGCCACCTTACATGACTTGCTTGATCGCATGATGACATTGGAGAAAGATAATTCGATTTTGAAGGCTTCATTGTCTGAACTCTCAAATAAAGTTCTAGTTTTAGTTGCTGAAAATTCTAGACTTCGCACCATGATCAATGTTAACACTAAACATACCAGTGCTAAGGATTCTGATATCTTAGAGCTCAAAGCTATGCATACCAAACTGGTCACTTCACAGGATAACCTCAAATCTGAGATAGAAAAATGCCTTGAATCTTGGCCCTCCATCTGTATTAACGGCAATGCTCCGTTGTGGTCGGGTATTGAGGCTATGGTACAGACCAAAATCTTTGAAGAATGCACTCGGAGATTCAGAGAGCTCAATCTCAGAGTTTGTGGCCTTGCACAGTTATCACAGGACCCTTCGGTGGCTGTCGCTTCATTTTTGAGTGACTATTTGGGCCTCAGTGGGATCATCCTTGATTGTGCTTGATTTGGTCTTGACTCAACATTATTTCTTAGGTTTAAATATGTTGTTGATCGTCTCTACGCTCTCAAGGCAAGGCGTAAACTCTTTCCACTGCCCTCTAAGATATTCCTTAATGAAGATTTGACTAAAGCACAGATGGACGAACTCAAACAATCTAGAATGCTTGTTGTTGAGGCTAGAAAGAATGGTAAGTGGGCTTTTATTTGCAACCTGGAGGTTGTTATTAAGGACTCTCTCCCACCCGGGTGGGTAAAGAGTCACCCTAAGGATGCCAAATGACGCTTCCGCAACCTGTGGAAGTCTGGAGGTGGTACGGCTCCTGACCTCAAGATCAATTGTTGGAACGCGAATGGTTCTTTTTGGTCTTCCCCAGGTCTGCTGCTAGACGCTTTGGGATCTTCAAATATTCTGTCTCACAGAGACTCATGAGAGCCCCACTTGTCCTCTTCTAGGCATTTCAGGTTGTCAGTGGTTGTCGGTTTGTAGGGTGGAGACTAGATTTTTTGGTGGTGCCTGTGGTTCTGGTGGGGTTGCCTGCCTTGTCAGGGATTGGAGTTAGGTTTCGGTGGCTTTCTCTAATACCTGCGCGAGGTTCTTGTAGATCCGCCTTTGCCACTCTTTCCTTCATCTCGGGGATTTGTTCATTGCAGTCTACCACTTTCCCCTGGCCTCCTTTTATGCCATTCACAATGGCACTAATGATGACCCGTATAGTGATCTTTTTGACAGCATTTCCCAGTTTTTGGCCGATGGTGACATTCTCATTCTCAAGGATTTCAATGCCCATACTCAGATTATGCAGACTCCTCTTCATGACAAAGTTACTGACCCTTTGTGCACTATAGACATCTCGATCCTGACTTGTCGGGCCTCCATAGGTCCTCTAATGACTCTGTGGGCCCTCTTACGAAGTACAACAAGCATCTTTTAAAGCTTTGCGAGTCATTTGATCTTGTGGTCTATAATGGGCTTCAGCGTTTCCCTGGCTCCC
>MU224078.1:3789859-3863813 GCA_018584345.1 Thuja plicata | reverse complement strand
CAGATCCCCCCCCCCCCTCCGCGTGCCATCTCTTCACTTGTTCGACTATTTTAGAGGTCATCAGATGCATGAGTATCAACAGGGCCGCTAATGAGGAGGGATTTCAGGATGAGCTCTTTAAGTACGGTGCTACCAACTTGTGTTCCTATCGTTCTGAGCTCTTCAACCAGGTGGTCTATCTCGGTTTTCCACCATCTTGGTCTCATCATATTATTCACCCCATCCACAAGGCGTGCCCTACTTCTGACCCCAGTTTTTACAAGACTATCATGGTTGGTCACACTTTCTCAAAGTTATATGCCACGGTTCTCAACATCCTCCTTTCTAGGGAGCTTGACCAGCGACATATTAGAACCAGAGGTCAGGCTGGTTTCAGGCAGGACTATTAGACTATGGATCACATTTTGACTCTCCACACTATCATTGAGGAGGCTCGCTCTCGCTCCTCGAAGGTTTACTACTGCTTTGTTGACTTTCTTAAAGCCTTTGGCACGGTCCCCCGATGGGCCCTTATTCAAAGACTGTGATATCGGCATCTCTTCTATTTTCCTCACTGCCATTATGAGATTGTACGAGGTTGTTTTGGGTAGTCTTAGGGCTCCTACTAACCTCTCCAGCTTCATCTATAGTACCATTGGGGTGAAGCATGGGTGCCCCTTATCTCATACTTTGTTCGGGATTTACATTGATGAGTTAGAGGAGTTCCTTCGCAAGCACCTTTCGAGGGATGATGGTTGCCTTCTCCACCAAGTACTGATTTGTATTTTGCTTTTTGTAGATGACGTGGTCCTTTTGGCCTCCTCCCCCGAGGGTCTTCAGAGACAATTGGATTGCTTGGCTTCTTTTTATGATATGAGGTTGACTATGAATCTGGGTAAAACTAAAGCAATGGTCTTCAATTGCCTTAAAATCTCTCATCTTCATTTTACTTTCAGTGGCTTCGAGCTCAAGATTGTTTCTTCTTACACCTACCTCAGGGTGATCTTCTTAGGCCCTCGCTTCAGTTTGAGGCCCACTATTGAGTCGTGTATCAACAAAGGCTTTGGGTCCCTTGCTCTTCTTGAGAGACAGTGCTTCAGACATCACTTTCAGGACATCTCGTCCAAGATGAGCTTTCTTGACACTTTTGTTCGGCCTACTGTTCTTTATGGCTCCGTGGTCTGGGGGCCTTCTCTTCTGGAGTCTGACTGCGCTTCTATTAAGCGGGTTCACATTCTCCTTCGGTGATTCATTAGATGTGGACAGTCTACTCCCCACAGCATTGTTCTTGCAGAGTTCGGGGCATGTCCTTTCAGGCTTGGGGCCATTTTCAACCTCATTTGGTTCTTGCACCGTCTTCGCAGTTTTGTCGACTCTTGTGAGGGTTGCCAGAGGTATCCCTACCTCGCCTAATGCTCCTCTGAGTCCCTTGTTCTTTCGGCTCCTCCTTCCAATAGGCCTCGTTGCTGGCTTACTGGTGTCGTTGCCCTTCTTCGGCGATTTATCAGATGTAGACAATCTACTCCCCACAGCATTGTTCTTGTAGAGTTCGGGGCCCGTCCTTTCAGGCTCGAGGCCATTTTCTACCTCGTTTGGTTCTTGCACCGTCTTCGCGGTTTTGCCGACTCCTGTGAGTCACCAAAGGTATCCCTACCTTGCCTATTGCTCCTCTGAGTCCCTTGTTCTTTCGGTTGCTTCTTCCAGTCAGTCTCACTACTGGCTTGCTGGTGGCGTTGCCCTTCTAAGTACTATCGAGATTGAGATTGACCGTCTTCCCCCATTCTAGTACTCTCTGGATGCCCCTCCCCACCTCCTCCCCCCCAGGCAGGAGCTGAACAGGCGCATTAGGGATGATATTTACAGGCAGGACATTCACACCACCTGGGTCAACCCCCATGCGGGGCTTTGACCGAAGACAGCTTTCTATGCTGAGCACTTTTTGGAGATTCAAGATGGCATCATTGTTCGCCCTTTCTACACCTCTTGTCATTGGCAGCAATCCCTCAGGATTCCCCTGGGCTCATTCAAAGTGGGCTCCCATCATCTCCGTGTTGTGACTGACCACTTGCTGGACAAGTGCGACAGGATTTGCCAGCTTTGTACTCTATGAGATCAGAGGCAGATTATAATGTCTTTCCAAGGAGGCTCAAGCTCTCTCCTCCTTCAGGTACACGGATCAAAGGTGCATTGCTCTTTATCTGCAGGAAGCCATCTGTCTGCGTGATCACTCTTTTCAACGCCCCTTGTGCCCTTTGGCCGATCAACTCATTACATCTTTCTTTCCTAGGATGGTGTGTGGCACCAAAAGGCACCTTGCCTCACCTCCTCTTCCCAGATCCGTGAGGCCCCGCAAATCCTACTCATAGAGATCCATTCATTCGAGTCGAGTGGGTCACCTCTAGAGACAACGTCGTCGACACTGCCCCCTATCACTTCTCCGGATTGTCCTTCAATTTTGGGGTTTTTCTCTATCACCTCAGTTCCCTAGTTGTTCAGTAGCTTGTGGTTGCCTTTTCGCCCCCCCCCCCCCCCCCCNCGCCCCTCCCACCCCCCCCCCGGGTTCTCCGGGGACCTGGTTTTCATTCCTTTCCTTCCTTTTGTTGCTCTTATTTTGTTCTCTAGACACCGTTTGGTGCTCCTGTTGTTGTTTGCTCTCTTGTTTAGCTCTTCAATCCCTTTGACCCGTTTGTGGTCTCACTTGTTGGACATTAATAACATTTATCTTTAACTTTTATCTCCCATAGGTTAGTGCCTACAAATGTAATTGGGGATTGGTGTCTCGAGTAGGTTGGCGACTACTTCATATTGTAAATTCCTTAAAAATATTCCTTCTTTGGTAGGCTGGATTTGGGAAGTAGATCCAGGCAGCTATTCTCACCATGGTTTTTCCCTTTCCGGGTTTCCATGTAAATCTAGTGTTAGCATGTGTTAATGTGTGTTTGTTGTTTGGTAAGTTGTTTATCAACAAGGAAAAAATAGTGAATTCTACTTTGATGTTTTTATAAGTTATTAATGGTAGTTAATGTTCAATCAAGTTGAAATTTACATATACTGAGTCACCCCCACCTACTCACCTCCCCAGTATATTTGTGTGCTTTATAGTGTTATCATCAATTTGATGACTACAACATTCATACAAGTCTCTAAGGATGTGAGTTGCCCTTTCTCGTCTTATTATATGTGCTGAAGATTCCTAGAGTGGGTTTCACAGCTTCCGATTTTGCAAAAACTTCATCCTAATTATCTTATGCATAAAGCTTTGAAGCTCTACTAAACTTATCTAACTTATACATACTAGAAGCTAATGACTAGTGAGTTGCAATGGAAAGTTTGGCTGTCTCAGTCCATATTATGATGACCTCTCTACATGTACACCATGTATATGGTGCCCTCACTACACCAGCCATTTATTTTTTTAAAGGTTTTGCCATAAGAACAATTCTTGTATTGCTCAACTTCAAATTTACGTTTAGCAAAATGATTGCCTTTGTTTGTCAAGGCACTAGCTACAAAGCTACGAAGCTACCAACGAAAAATTCAATAATAAAACCACTTATTGTTTCCATGTGGATTTCAAACATCAAATGCTACAATTTCTAAGAACAGATGGTCCATTTTTGAATTAAATGATTAGGCATTAGAAATATGACAAATCATGTTTTATTTTATAAGCATCAAAGAACTCTAAGTTTAACCAGATTGTATGTTCACAATGAAAATTCATCTTGAGCCATATTTATTTCACATTGATCAGACCTGAAAAATAATTTTGGAGATTTGCTTCTTTTCCCACAAATTAATTCAAGTGTGAATATTTCACAAGCCAAATTTTCAAAAGAGTAGTAGTATAATATAAAATTTGAATGATTCAAGAGCAATTTGAGAAACAAAAATTAATGCTACATTGTCACGAAGCATAAAATCTGAATGAGTCGGGCAATTTTAGAAGCAAAAAGTAACGCTACATTGTTACAAAGCATACTTCAATACCTGATTATTGGCAACAGCTGTCAGCAGCTGTTCTTTCATCTTATAAGTTGGCAGTCTTTCTCTCAGATGCTGCATTTCCGTAGCAGATGGGGTAAACTACAATTAAGCCATCAACAAAAGAAACTTTTCAAATTCAAACACATGTTTAAGTCTGCAAGCATAAGATGTTCAGACAGGTATAGATTTTCATGCATTATCCTATAAAATCTATTTACACATAAAAAATAGGAATTTTTGCTCACTTGGAGCCTTCATCATGAATTTGATACTCTATGATGCTTTTTGAATAATGCAAACAGTAAAAGTATCATAGATAGTAAAAGAAATTGGTGTTGAACCTTCTGTTGCCATTGTCTACGGCACAGCTCAAGGCTTAATGTCAGTCTTTCATCATAAGTTTGAGGAACTTCAGGAGAATGAAGCAGTGAAGAGTGCATTTGACTTGCTTCACTGCACACATTTTCTTGAGCACAAGCTCCCCTAGAATTTGCAAGAATACTTTCCACTCTGTGCTCAGTATCCATTGATATTCGAATCTACAAGACCCACACAAAAAATGCCAGGATTAACATTAGCATATATATTCAATCTAGCTGACGAAGTTTTGACATCAGGTGCACAATGTACCTCACGTTGTGTTGATCCATGCTTCATGTCAAGATCTGCACGGTAATTTGGCAGTGGAATCTTGCTCACAACAAAAACTTCTTTTTTCCTTTTGTATTTTGAATGAGTAAATTCATATGCATGACTAAATTTAGATGTACACAGAAAAATTATTGTCAGAATAGCAGAACAGCCAAACTTTCAAACAGAAAAAATATGTTCATGATGAACTTAATCACCAGCTATATTTTAACCATAAGTTTCTTGATTTCGCTATAAACTATGATTTAATCGCATTCCAATACCCAAATCTGGTAATCAATAAGATAATGAAGGATGTGATAAACTCTTTGAATTATTTTTAACAAACATTGTTTACCAATACAAAGGACCCTATTAAATGACTGTAGCAAAAAGATTAGCAGAAAAGATATGAACAAATTTCCTTACAAGTATAAACCCAATTCTCGAGCTGCATTTTCAATAAACTGGACTTTTTTAATTTTCCCCAAAGATTCCCTCCAGATAACAATTTCCTGCTCGATTTCTTGAGATTTAAGCACCTTTATTTCTCTTATCCAATCACTTTTATTCTTATCCCTGTGCTGAAAATTTTCCAAGTAATCATAAGTACTATTATCCTTGTAAGACAGCGAAGACTGCCCAACAATCAAAATACAGAACTTAGATAGTGCAAGCACAACTGAAATCAAACTAGACAATGAAACTACACAAAAAACACAATAAACAACATAGATAATGCAAGTACAACTGAGACCAATCAAGATTATAAAAGCAGCAGTGCATCCAAAAAAATGTAGAAAGATACATGGAGAAGCTACACGTGTCAAAGCAACTATTTTGTTTGTAAGATGCACAAAAAGTCTCAACTGTCTGTTCCAACACTCAGCATACGGGCATAAACTTGTGAGCAAAGGTTCAAATAATCAACTAAAATGACAAATGGTCAGATTGTTAAATACAAAACCATATTAACATAAAACTGACCCTCTCATACAATACGAGAACACGACCATATAAAATAAATCCTTGTGATTTCTCGAAAAAAAAAGCAAAAAAAGACTGCAAAATTAAAGTATAAATTTCAAATACTTGGGACTATTACAAGTTTACAACTAAATATTTGTCCCCATCAAAGGGAGAGACATTAGGTTCCTGGTTCAGGTTCGGGTTAAGTATTTGGGGTTTGAGTTTGGTGGTTTGCCAAAAATTTTATCTGGTTCAGTTTGGCTGGGTTCGGTCATACAACATATTTAGTCATAATAAAAAAAATAGATACACCAAATATAAATAGACATAAGTATGTCAATGTAAATATATTAGTTATTACCAACAAAATTAATATATAGATATAAAATAAATTAACAAAGAAATAATTTATAAACAATAAATACATATAACAAATAGTTAATATATAAATATATTTAATAATATAAGCATATAAAAATAATCATAAGAACACAAAATGCTGCCCAATGATCACAATATAGAACATTGATAGTCTAAGATTAACTGAAAGCATTCTAAAGGTTTTGAACTATGAAACTACAAACAAACAAAATAAACATGTAATTTCCCCTTTCTAGGACATGAGATGAGTTGATTGTTGGCCTGTCACCTAAGTACTCGTAGGCCAACAGGTTGATAAGAGGACTCACTCTGGGACTTCTTGCGCGGTTCCCTGTTGTATTTGAGTGAGGTTCCAATTAGCCTACTGGGTTCAGACAGTATCAAGATCAGAGAGCTTCAGACAGAATTTGGTTTTGAGCCCCAGTTTGCATTTTATGAGTAAATAAGGAAATAAATTTTTATTTCTTAAGTTTAGATCATAAAAGAATAATAATAAAAGTGATATTATATTCACTTTATAATAAAATAAAGTTAGTTTATTAATTAAAAAGGGCAAATAAAACCCTAATTCGAAATTAGGGCTAGGGCTGAATATAAAAGTGTTTTGGGAGCTCATTTTGCACATCTATGATTGAGAATTTACACCTACAGGTTATTGGAGAGCTTCAAGTTTGGAGTTTCCAGTATATTTGTGGCCATAAGGACGAAAACCCTTGTGCCTTGTGGGCTGGACTTTCACCCAGCTGCACTCTTTTCCTATTTTACGAGAGAAATTTCAGTATTGATTAGCTTAGAGAGCACTGGAGGGAGATTCTTCTGAAGAAATTGCAAGAATTATGTGTGATTGGTGACTTAGAAGAATTTGTTCCATAGATCTGAAGATTTTATCAAGAGTTTGTATGGGAATACATTCCCAGCTGGGCTGTACATACTTGGAGGGAGCTGGAAATGAAAAGAGAATGAGAAATTGCTGTATAAACAGAAGTTAGGGATTGCAATATACAGATCAGGCATAAGACTCAGAAGTTTCAGGTCAACTTCAACTCATTCAGCCAGTCATACTTCTGCTCCAGTCGTACCAGAACTGTACCAGAGCTCCAGCCATGATGTCATCTAGGGTTTGCTATATTTGCAGCAGATTGGAGGTGAATTTGGCATCAGAATTGGGTGCTGAAGCAATAAATTTCAGGGATTGGGTTTTTTTCCAAGTTTTACCAGCAATTCTATCTCTTCTAATATGCCCGGAAAAATTTCATGAGAATTGTTTGGCAATAAAATAGATGTAAATGCAAATTGAACCAAAACAGATCTAGATATAAATGAAAATTAATTAAATTATCAAATAGAAGTAATATACCTTTTATTAATCTGACTGGGAGATATCTCTGTTGTAAGAAGAATCAGCAAATGAACAGCACTTATAAATTTCGGTGTGTTCATTCTGTTCTTAACCACCCGTATATATGCGCAAAGATTTGGAGTTTGAGAAGTCACGTATATGATAGACGTGACGTCTATCGTATACGTGGCTCCTCTTTCAACTTATTGTAATACGGTGGAAAACCGATAATAATTGGTATTAGTAAACAACGCCACGCATAACATATGGAACGTTAAGTCGATACTTACCAATCGACAGTTTTAGTCAATATTTCATGAACCGACAATTTAGTCGATATTAAACATCCAATCAATGATAATTATTATCATTATTATTATATAACAATAATAATAATGATAATCATTATCATTATTATATTAAAGCAATAATAATGTTTATAATAAGAATATATAATAAATATGAATAATAATAAATATTAATATACTATTAATAATTATTATTATTGATATATATATATAAATATATATCTCTCATGATTTATCTATTATTGCAAACTGAATATTTATCTGATCGATGCTATAATTATTAACACTCCCTCTTAGCTAGGGAAGATAAATTTATTTATATATATCACATTTCTTATAAAAGATTCACATAACTTGTGAAAATAAGTCTCACATATTTTGTGAAGACAATCATCACATAACTCGTGATGAGGAATATCACATAACTGGTGATAGTAAGTCTCACATATCTCGTGAAGGTAATCATCACATAACACGTGAAAATATCACATAACTCGTGATAATAAGTCTCACATATCTCGTGAAGACAAACATCACATAACATGTGATGATAAATATCACATAACTCGTGATAAGAAGTCTCACATATCTCGTGAAGACAAACATCACATAACACATGATGATACATATTACATAACTCGTAATACTCAAAGGATGATATGCTTGAGAATATCACATTCTCCTTATACATCCAGGTTATGGTATGTGCACTGACATTACGTCACATAATGTCTACCATAATAGATCATGATATCAAGTTAGCATGATATCAATATTATAAAATCGTCATCTTATAATATTCAAAATACAAGTGTTCATTTCCAAAAAATCGTCACCTTTTATATATGAATACAGGGGGTAGAGCCCATAAGGTCATATATCAACACATATGACAAAAGAAGTTTACACATAAAACATCTTATATATATATATATAAAGATTACAATGCAAATTATAATTTAATCATACCAAGACTTTTCCTAAAGTGTTCAACTTTCACTCTTGCAAGTGACTTGGTTAGTATATCTGCTGTCTGATCTCCTGCACTGATATATTCTAACTGAATCACATCCCTATCCACCATGTCTCTTACATAATGATAAGGAATCTCTATATGCTTGGATCTATCGTGAAATACTGGATTCACAGATAGTTTTATACAACTTTGATTATCACAATGGATGATTGTCGATTTCAGAGGTTTACTGAATAACCCCACAAACAGTTTCCTGAGCCATACTGCTTCTCTTGCTGCCATAGAAGCTGCAATGTATTCGGCCTCTGTAGAACTTTCAGCCACTGAGGACTGTTTCCTACACATCCAAGATATCATTGCGGATCCTAAACTGAAGCAGCAACCTAAGGTGCTCTTTCTATCAATTACACTTCCAGCCCAATCAGAATCTATGAATCCATGTAGATTCAAATCAACTTTCTCATATTTGAGTCCATAATTTGGAGTAACTTGCAAGTATCTCAAAATGTGCTTTACAGCCATAAGATGAATCTCCTTAGGCTCACACATAAACTAGCTCAAAGCATTTACAGCATAACATATATCAGGTCTGGTATTCACCAAATACATCAAAGATCCAATTATCTGCCTGTAGAGAGTGGGATCTGCAAATGAAGAATATGTTGTTGCATCTTTTAACTTATGAAGGTTTGTTTCCATGGGAGAAGTCATGGGTCTGCAATTCATCATACCAAATCTCTTTAATATGTCTAGGGTGTATTTTCCTTGACTAAGTACAATGCAATCTGAGTTATGTTTAACTTCCAATCCAAGAAAGTAATGTAGAAGGCCTAAATCCTTCATTTCAAACTCTTTAGCAAGGTCTCTCTTACATTGATCAATAAGATGATCTTCTCCTGTAATCAATAGATCATCCACATATAAAATTAAGATTAGCATATCTTCTTTTCTTTTCTTGAAGTAAAGATTTGGGTCTGCATCATTCTTAGAAAATCCCAACTTCATGAGATAGCTATCAATTCTCTCATACTAGGCTCTAGGAGCCTGTTTAAGTCCATAGAGAGCTTTCTTTAACCTGCACACATGAGATTCTGCAGTGTGGATCTCAAATCCTTCTGGTTGCTCTAGGTAAACTTCTTCCTCTATTTTCCCATTTAGGAATGCAGTCTTTACATCCATCTGATGAACCTTCCATCCTTTAGCTGCTGCAATTGCTAGAACAGCTCTGACTGAGGTATATCTGGCAACTGGTGCAAAAGTTTCCTCATAATCTATTCCTTCCTTTTGTGAGAAGCCTCTCGCAACAAATCTGGCTTTATGTTTCTCTATACTGCCATCTGCAGCATACTTGATTTTAAATAGCCACTTGGATGAGACAATAGAGTTTTTGTTTGGTCTTGGAACTATTTCCCAAACATCATTTTTTAAAATTGATTGATATTACTCAGTCATGGCATCCTCCCATACTTGGTGCTTGAGAGTTTCTGATGCGTTTGAGGGTTCAGATTTTGAGAGATCATTCATTAAGGCCACATAGCTGGAAAACCTTCGAGGTCTTTTACTTTCTCTAAATGTCCCTGAAGGAGCTGCAAATTTCTCTCCTTTCATAATTTTGGTGGCCCAAAGTGGTCTTTTCTTGATGTTCTCTTGAGGTGGATCTTGCATTTCATTTTCGTCTTCTTCAGGATACTCCCTCTAAAACTCAAGTGTAGGATCCTTTTCTTGAACTGAGTGTGAAGGATTGCTTTCTGATTCAATAGAGTTCCTGGCTCTTTTAAAAGCTAGGTCTTCTTCAAATATTACATCTCTGCTAATTTCAATATTTCTATGTCCAGGTATAAATATGCGAAAGGCTTTAGAAGTTTCACTATACCCAACAAAGATTCCTTTTCTTCCAGAGGGTTCCAGTTTTGTTCTCTTTTCTTTAGGTACATGAAAATAAACAGAACATCCAAATATCCTTAAATGAGTAATATCTGGCTTTAATCCTATGAAGACTTCTTCAGGAGTTTTGTCTTCAATGTGAGAGTGAGGGCATCTATTTTGTATGTACACAGTAGTGTTAGAAGCTTCTGCCCAAAAAGAGGTTTCTAGGTTTTGATTGAGGAGCATGGCTTTAGCTGCTTCTATAATTGTTTTGTTTTTCCTCTCAGCAACCCCATTTTGTTGGGGATTGTAGGGAACAGTGAGCTCCCTCTTAATCCCAAATTCTTTACAAAATTCTTTAAAGATGTCAGAAGTGTATTCCTTCCCATTGTCAGTTCTTAAGGTTTTTATTTTCTTTCCAGAGAAGTTTTCAGTAAGAGATTTGAACTCTTTGAATTTCTTATGGATCTCTTTTGATTCTTTACATTTAATAAAATAGATCCAGGTTTTTCTGGAGAAGTCATCAATAAATATTACATAGTATAGGAATCCCCCTACTGATGAGACGAACATGGGTTCACATAAATTAGAGTGAACTAGTTCTAAAACATTACTCGTTTTACTAGAACTACTTTGAAAAGAACCCTTAGTGTTTTTGCCTAGGGCACACCCCTTACATGTACCTGAGTGGTATAGTTTTAACTTAGGTAAACCAATGACTAATTTTTCCATGGAAGATAAGGCACGAAAGTTTAAGTGACCTAATCTTCTATGCCAAATTTCATTGGAGTCTGCAATATCATGAATTAGGGCTAAATTAGATTCAGTACATACCTCATACAAATAACCTTTCCTTTGCCCTAAAGTTAATGCTTTCTTCATGGAGGAATTCTTTGGCCAGGCTAGAACTTTGCACTCCATGAATGTTACTTTGTACCCACTATCCTCAAGTGCAAATATAGAAACTAGATTCCTCTTGATGCCAGGGACATAAAGAACTCCAGTTAGTTGGATAGACATGCCTGATTTCAGTTTGATGGTGCAGATCCCAACACCTTTTACTGGATATGTATTGTCGTCTCCAATAGTTACTTCTTCATCAATTTCTTCTATCATGGAGTCTAATAGTTCTTTGTACCCGGTGATGTGTCTTGATGATCCACTGTCAATTATCCAAGTATTAGATTTGTTGGATACTTGATTAGAAAGAGCAGAATAGAATACATGCTTCTCTGAGTTATGCTCCTTTTTATTCTTTTTCACTTTAGCAAATGTGGCTAATTTTTTAAGTCTTTCTGGACATCTAGCTGCATAGTGCCTATATTGATCACACCTAAAACATTGAATTTGAGAAGTGTCCCTTTTAGATGGACCTTTTTCATGATTGTCCTTTTTTTTCTTAAAGTGTTTCTTTTTGCCCCTATTGTGAAAGTTTGCATTTAACACTTGAAGATATTCATCTATGTTCTTTTGTTTGATTCCTTTCTTGTTTTGTCTTGATTCTTCCTGAAGACAGTCAGACCTTAATCGATCAAAGTTTGAGAATTTTGATCTTGCACTAATCCCTTGAACAAAGGTTTCCCAAGTATTTGGAAAACCATCTAGTGCAATAAGTGTCAGTTCTTTGCTCTGAATTGTATATCCAAGTACCATTAATTCATCCCTTAGCGTGGAGATTCTCATAAAGTATGCATTGATAGATTCTCCTTTATTCATACTTATATGATTAATTTCCCTTTTTAGTGCTAGGGTTCTACTTGCATTGTTTATCTCGTATGTTCTTTCAAGTGATTTAAACATATGGTAGGCAGTTTCATATTTTGTTAGAATTGGCACTATGTGGTCTCTAACACCATCAACTAAGATCTTCATAGCCTTTTCATTTCCTTCAATCCAATTTGATTTATCCGGATCATTTTCTGGCACTTCGTTCTCTTCTTTTATGAAGGACTCAACTTTATTTTCTTAGAATCATTTTGATCCTGAATTTCCATGATGAGAAATTGTTTCCTCCTTCAAGCCTATCTTCGAATCTTATAGCGCTTGCCATGGAAATGTGATATTTATAACTAGATTTAATTCTGAATCTCTCAGGTTCAATTGCTAGGATAATTCCTAACTTGGCTCTGATACCATGTAAATGCAAATTGAACCAAAACAGATCTAGATATAAATGAAAATTAATTTAATTATCAAATAGAAGTAATATACCTTTTATTAATCTGACTGGGAGATATCTCTGTTGTGAGAAGAATCAGCAAATGAACAGCACTTATAAATTTCGGTGTGTTCATTATATTCTTAACCACCCGTATATATGCACAAAGATTTGGAGTTTGAGAAGTCGTGTATATGATAGACGTGACTCCTCAAGGAGTCACGTCTATCGTATACGTGCCTCCTCTTTCAATATCGTAATACGGTGGAAAACTGATAATAATCGGTATTAGTAAACAACGCCACGCATAACATATGGAACGTTAAGTCGATACCTACCAATCGATGGTTTTAGTCAATATTTCATGAACCGACAATTTCGTCGATATTAAACATCCGATCAATGATAATTATTATCATTATTATTATATAACAATAATAATAATGATAATCATTATCATTATTATATTGAAGCAATAATAATGTTTATGAGAAGAATATATAATAAATATGAATAATAATAAATATTAATATACTATTAATAATTATTATTATTGATATATATATAAATATATATCTGTCATGATTTATCTATTATTGCAAACTGAATATTTATCTGATCGATGCTATAATTATTAACAATAGAGATTTCAGATTTGCTTCAGAATTGTATTTATTGCTGGTAATGTTTAGTATAAGTTTGTAATGTATTCTAGCATCTCTCAATTCAAGAAAAATACCAAAATTTGGAAAAACCACTTCTAAATCAGAACTGTTCATGGATGTGTTTGTGACTGATATGAAGCAATAAAGAGTGATTTTTCATTGTCATCAGTTGTTCTTTGGTTGTGAATCCTTGTACTTCATATCTATATGTTTCATATGATATTTGGCAACAAAATTCAGTCGCAATCAGTCAATAAGAACTTCAGAAAACTCAGACCAGACTTTGCATACCAACTGTTTGCCGAAATGCCTATAAGACAAAACTGAAAATTTGGGGACAAAATAGAAGGGGATCTTTCAGAACAACATAGATAATGCTTGTAAGACAGAAAAAGTCTCAATAATATCTGTTTCAGCACTCAACATACAAACATAAACAACTGCCAATTAGTGAGTAGACGTTCAAATAATCAGATAACTCGGCCATAGTAATAACAAAAAATCCAGACAAAAATAAATTAACTTCTCCATCAAATGTCTGCTGCATTTAAATCTTCTTCTAAATTCAGGTATAACTTGCAAAAACTTACAATTATCATTACAAGCTCACAAATGTTGTGATAACATAGACGCTGGGTTGCCATGGTAGGTTTAGTGTTTGGCAATTTGCCAAAGTTTTCCTTGATTCATAATAACAACCAATAATGTATGTCTGTGTAGTATGTATTGTCATAATAACAATCTAAAAATATTGGTGATAGAGAAGCACAACCTGCATGCCTCAATTTCAAATCCCTGCCATTCATCAGCATCAGGTGGGGCAAATGCATTGCCCAAGGTTTACAGTGCCTCAACCACAGTATCAAGCACTGTTAAGGTTTCAAACTTTCATCCCTAGGCTACTCCGCATCACTGGGCTACCAATTCCCTTGATTAAAAATACAAAATAAATTAACAATAAGTACAAGATAATAAATTTAATATATAAATACAAAACAAATTAACAAAGAATAATTTATATATAATATATCAATATAGCCTATAGTTAGCAATAAAAATATATAAAAATAATAAGAATGATATAAAATTGAACTTCAAAATTATCTCTTTGTGCGATTCTATCAACAAAATTGTCTCTAAAGTGATTGCAAAAAAAGCTGCAAAATCTCTTGCCTTAGATAATATTTCAGAAGCAAGGGGATTTGTGAAAGTGCACAGATATTAAGATGGGATAACTATGTCTCATGAAATTCTACATTGTGCCACATTTTAGTTAGGATAATTATGTCTCACGAAATTCTACTTTCATTGACAGATATAGGAAAAGCCTATGTTAGAGGAAAAGCCTATATTAGAGGAAAAAAGTCCTTCCTAAGAGACATTTTGATGGCTTTTGGTTTTTCGGAAAGAGCCTCGCTTTAAAATCCCTGCCTTTCCTCAGCATTGGGTGGGGCAGACACTTGCTCAAGGTTACAGTGCCTCAAGCACAGTTTCAAGCACTGTCAAGGCTTCTTCCCTAGGTTAAATCACTGGGCTACCAGCTACCAATTTCATATATATATATATATATACAACAACAATAAATTGTCAACAAGTACATGATAATTTAATATATAAATTAATTAATTAATTAACAAACAGTAATTTATATATAATATATAACTATAACTATTAATAAAAATATATTAAAAATGGTGCTTATTCCATAGTGTGGTGATTAAGTGGTGGAGTTGTAGTGGCCACCAAGATTCAAAACCCCACTAGGTCATTGTGATCGCAGGCTTGTGCCTTCACTAATCCAACGTGCTCGCGAGTTTGACCCTCAACATTGATGATGTCAGTGTTCATGTGAGAGCTCTTAGCAGACGTTCAAGCCTGCATTGTTGCTCCAATCCCTCGCTGGGCTACTGTGCTCGTGGACCCTGTACCCCGGTTGGGCTACCATGCTTGCAGGTTTAGACTATTCATGCTCATGTCAGGGAGGATGTCCCCTATTTGTGGCCTCCAATCTGGACCAGACTAAAAATCCTAGATTAACTGATCAATATAGATAACAACAATATAAAATATAACTTAAAAACAATTTTATTGTGCAATTCTATCAATAAAATTGTCTCTAAATTGATTGCAAAAGAGCTACAGAATCTCTTGCCTTAGATCATTTTTCAGAAGCAAGTGGATTTGTGAAAGTGCGCCAAGCCTTAGATGGATAATTATGTCTCATGAAATTCTACATTCATTGTAATTTGATCAGACTGAAATAGTAGTAAAATTGCAAATAGGAAAAGCCTGTAATAAAGTAAAGCAGTCCTTCCTAAGAGACATTTTGATGGCTTTTGGTTTTTCAGAAAGAGCCTCGGTTTCAAATCCCTAGGAATCCTCAACATCAGGTGGGGCAGATTATTTGTACAAGGTGGTTTACAATGCCTCAACCATAGTTTCAAGAACTGCTAAAGTTTCATCCCTAGGCTGCTCTAGCTCACTGGGCTCAAATTCCCTTGATTATAATATACATTTATATATATAAATATATATATGTATATATACAGAACAATAAATTTAATATAAAAAAAACACAAATATTTAACAATAAGTACAGGATAATATATTTAATATATGAATACAAAATAAATTAACATCAAACAATAATTTATATATGATATATAATATAATTAGTAATAAAAAATATATAAAAATAATAAGAACAATATAAAATTGAACTTCAAAACCATCTCTATGTACAATTCTATCAATAAGATTTTCTAAAGCAATTTCAAAAAAGCTAGAGGATGTAATGTGCATCCCTGATTTTTTGAAAAAAAATGCTTGCAAGTTTGGAAAGCCAATGTAAACAGTTTTCCTGATTGTTTGTTTCAGATTTCACTTATTGATTTCAAGTCCATTTTGCAAATAGCAAGGCATATAAATGGATAAACTAGATAGAAATCTTTTCTGTTATCCTCATTACATAATGTTTGTACTTGAATGAATCTGAAAATGAGACAGACCTGAAAGCAATGCCAAAGATTGACTATTTCAGTCTATAACAGTCTGCAACATGACTATTTCAGTCTATAACAGTCTGCACCTTACTCCTTATTGTATCACATTAATCAGAACTTCCGGCAACAACTGCCTTCCTTTCACGATACCAATCATGCCTCGGGATGCCAAACTGGAATAGGGAAATGTGCTAGGGTCATCAAACATTCACAAGACTGTGATGGCAAACTGCAAATCTCTGCACCAATGCCAAAAGGGGTGCTGGAAAACTTAAAATTGAATCTGCCCTCCAAACTGCAGTTTACTCCCTCAATCCACTTCTTGAAGCTTAGGTGCCTCCTTTTGAATAGTTTGCTGCCATTTTAATGAGATTCCTTGCCTCCTTGGTCCCCACATGCCATTAGGAAGGGTGTACAACCTGCTATCTAGGGCAGCTAGCCTTGGGAAATTCAAATGTCAACAGACACCCACAAATAATAGATGAAAACTCATCACCCAGCAGAAAGAAATCTCTAGCCACAATACCCAGAAGTAAAACTGAGATATAAGCAAAGATTAGGGTTTTGGTATAGCTGGAAGTGCACAGCCAGCAAGAGAATAACCTGCAGAACTTGCAACACAAATGGCACTCCTAAAATCCACTAGAAACTCACCGTCTCAAAAATCTCATATATCTTCATCTTCATCAAAATCTACATCCAAAACTCAAGCAAATCATGACAAACTGACTGAAAGGTAACAGCCAGCTAGGGTGGATCTTGCACCACCAAAGCCAAAACAATTGTAGACTCAACAATCTCTAAAAGAACAACTCTCCAAGTTCATTTCAACAGCATCCCGTTATATGTGCACAAGGAGAATGAAAGAATGAGAGCCCAATCTCCTTTGGAGGGAAAATTAGGGCATTCGGATTTATAATATTTTATTTCCTTCAAAAGACCCCTATAGTATCTTTTGAAAACATCTTATGTCTCCTCCCTTGCTTAGGTGCCCCCCGAGACACAAAGAAAGAAATATTAATCACTTAAGTCCTAATATAAAAAGTTACTTTTTTGAACACCTAAGTGAGAAACATAAAATATTATTTCCCATTGCCTTAGAAACTTCGCCACGACATTGAAATGAAGAACACTTCACACAGAAGTAGAGAGGGAACTAAAACCAACGCCAAGTGCCCAAATGTTGTCAAAGCACACTGAAACTGAAAGCCCAAGCTCTCCACAGAACATTGAGTCCCCTATCCAACTTTGAAAAGCCTAAGGGAAACCGGGAATATGCTAACAGAAATTGCAACTGACTAGATGGGAGAAAAGGACATTACATTGGATCTCTTACCGCAGATCTTTTTTTCAGAAGCAAGGGGATTTGTGAAAGTGCGCCAAATCTTAGATGGATAATTATGTCTCATGAAATTCCACATTGCCCCAGATCTTAGTTAGGATAACTATGCCTCATGAAATTCAACATTCATTAAAATTTGATCGGAGTGGTGATATGATAGTAAAATTGGATATAGTAAAAGCCTATATTAGAGTAAACCAGTCCTTCCTAAGAGATATTTTGATGGCTTTTGGTTTTTCGGAAAGAGGGATAGCTTTGGTTATGACAATATATTGATAACTAAAGCGACCATATCTTCTTCATCTATTATTTTATTCACAGCAGCAGTTGATCTCTTGGGCTTTTCAACCTAAGAAGAAACTTTGACAGTGACCTACCCTCGCCCAACATCAAGGAAAACAATAAAAAATTTAAATACTTGTATACTTTGTTTTAGTCAGAACTAGGCGTTGGGGCTTCCTAGATGAGAACCAAATTTACTTTTCATTCTGGATTGTTTCCTTGGGAAAAAGACATTTAGTGGGGACCGCTAAATCACAACATTCTATGAGAATCCACATTAGTGCAACCAAGTGATGTCAAACATTCCTATGAATTGTTTGTTCCATTTTATATTCTCCTTAGATAGATGTGAGAATTGTGCAGTAACATAATTTGTTGTACCTAGAAACATTGTTGGTTTCATTTTTCAAACCCATTCTTCAAATGATGATTTACAAAAATAATTACACAAATGTAAACAGCTGTATTTTTCTTTTTATATTTTGTTGATTCTCCCATTGTACTTGACTTGAAAATGTCTGCTATGGAGGTGAACTGAGATGGTGCTTTCAGTTGTTCTCTCAAGGGGGATGGCGTACTGAACAGAAGACATGTATACCCCTCCATGGCCTTGCTAGTGTTAGTCTAATCAGCATTTGGAGTTTTCTGATTTTCTCACACACCCTCCATTATATATCCCTCAGTATCCTTTTCAGCAAGAGCTTCAAAGCAGTGGTCTTTGGAAAAATGCCTCCTGCCTTTTTACCCTCATCCCCTATAGGGGACGTTTAGGAACTTGAGGATGCCAAGGAAACATCCCCTCCCCACCCAATTTCTATGCCAAATTTTGGAAAAGTCTCAGGACTCCAAAGAAATTGCAGGGTGTGTTAGGGATGTCCCCCATTTGTCCCAGGGATGGCTAGTGTTGATGTGAGTTTTGTGACCACTCCAACGTGCAGAATAAAATACTAAGTATTCTATCCTCTCTTGAACAAGGAAACTCCAAATGATAAACGATATGGTGATTGTGTGATCAAGTGAAGCAAACCACGAGGTTTACAATGCGAACATGCGACATTGTGTTGGACACAACTCAGTTTTTTGATGTGATATGTTGGTTATCACAAACGGATTTACGCTATTCATTCATGGAAATCTATCAACTTTCAAATGGTGAATGATATTGCAATGCAAGCTCTTTGACTAATCCTAACAATAATTTGAAATAAAGTGCAAAGGGGATTGGGTTTAGAAATCTAACCTACTTCTGGCAATGCAAGAGACTACTGATGACGAAGTGAAACCAAACTAAACTTGGCTTCGCCAAGTGAAACAACTACATAACATTGATGCAAATCTTCTAAGGGTAATCAAATGATTTTTAAATCACTCATGCACATTGACACCATAAAACATGTGAATCAATAACCATGAAGTGATAGAAGTTAAACTTTAAGATAAGTTCAGCCTAACCTTACACTGCTACTTGCAATCAATAGGTAACAAAAGGTATGAACATAAGAGATTTCACTATGAAGCAAGAACAACATATATCATTCATCTACCGAACATAAACAACTTCTAACTAAGTGTGAAAAAGGAAACCATGCTAACACTTCAAAATAACACAAGTCGTCACCAAGATTCAATGAATTAGCAAATACTTTGGCAGTATTTTGGCAACAATTTCACAAAAATCTCCCTTACAAATGAAATGAGCAAGCCTTATATAGAGGCCTCAAGTACAACAAATGGCGTAGTTTCCACTGAATGATCTCAAAGCAAATAGTGTAGCTTCCACTGAATGAACTCAGACTCCTCAAGGACCATGCTGTGAACGCTAAATAAATGTTCAAAACCACACTCAGCAAGTAACATATAAAGACTTACTCGCATCGCATGCTAATTCCGAAACGCCCAGCACTTTCATGAACACCAACTCCCTCTCTTTATGCACTGAAAAAAATATCACAGGGCTAAAAAAGTCACTTCTCACTGCCCATACAGCATACACACACACACATGAGATACTAATATATACATAGCCTATTCCTTAATCGTTCGCTAATACTATTAAGAGGATAGGTTGGTTTTGTCAAGGAGAAGCAAAGTAAAACCTCACAAGGTAGGGGAATCCCAAGATGGGGTAAGGACATGTATCACGGAAACCTTAAGGGAGTCTACTTGTAGATTGGTGTCCAAGCGCCCTAAGGACGAGTAAATCCCCATCCTTCTTAGGGTTGATGTTTAGGAGAGAAGTGTGGAATTACGGCTTAAGTATGTCAACTGTCAAATGTATTATGAATCATTAATCTGATTTAAATGCATAGTGATGTATGTTAATTGTCGGGAATTGACAATCGCGTGGTGGGAACATTACAGAGACTAAGTAAATTGCCATTTCCAAGCGCAATCCAAACCCTAGTTGGGAAATTTAGAGTAAATCAAGTAAAGTCCCAATAGGGGGCATTACAAGGAGGATGGAGATTTACTTGTCATAGGGTGCTTGGAAAGCAATCTACAAGTAGGCTACATCAAGGCTTCACAACACCATCCATATCCCATCTTGGGATTCACCTACCTTGTGAGGATTTACTCCGCCTCTCCCTACACAACACCAACCTATCCTCTTAAGGGGCACTAGCGAGTGATTAAGGAATGGGCTAGGAGTGTACCAACTTCAAATGGATTATGCATAGATAAGAATATATATGTATAAATAAAATACACACACACATATATTTCTGATTTCACTATTATAAAGTGATATTAGAGCTACAGTATATATACTGGACCATATATTGGTCCCTTATTCTTAAAAGCATTCCGATGTAATATTCAATAAATCAGTATTAACTATTAATGTATAGATGTGTGACAGTATACCAATTTGCTGTCACACGATACTTGCCAACAATATAATAAGATTTATCTCCTTTGATGAGCACAGATGACATTTCACACATAAATTCTATATTAAAAAGTTCAAGGTCAGCAATGAAATGCATATTCGATCACAGGTATGCATATGTATATAAGTTTGTATGTATATCCACATATACATATCAATATTATATTTCTGCATGCATAATTCAACAGAGAACAGCCGTCAATGGATTTATTCTGCATGGTATGTGTTATTATGTTATACAATGCTCATGCCCAGATCGCAGGTCTGAATATTATAATAATCTGTTATATCTCTTATTCTCCTTTCCATTTCCTTCTCTGATTTGATGCCTTCTACAAATGAATCTCTCCCCCATTTATCCCTCCATGATAGGAGAGTCACAACCCTTTCACTTCTTTACACCTTTTGGATATAATAAATTACTTACTATTTCTGACAAATATCTGAATTAATCACCATTACTTAATGTATTTTTTTAATTGAACTGTGTCTTACATCAACCCTAGAATTACACCCTTTTAGAATACTTAATTATTATTTGTTTAATGCCTTGATCTGACTAGCCATTATCGCTGTTTCTGTCTTGATCACTATTTGTCTTATTTGACTGATCACTGCCTTTTAATTTTAATTAACTGCTGCTAGCAATGTCTTAATTCAACTCCAGTTAAATGCTGTTAAGGCTTCACATATCATATACAGCAGTTTAGAGGCGGAAAAGCCATACAAACAATCTTGTGTCAGAAACTATGTCAGACATTATCTCCTATACCAATTGATACCACTCTACAGTGATAAAACGTTCTCAAATGAATCATGTTGGTGCAATATATTGTTCACTGGATAAATGTCATGGAATATAATATATTTTCTAGAGAAGCAACGCTAGACAGCAGCACCATATATATATATATGTCCTTAAAACTGAACTCTATAAGTTCATGCATACGATGATCAACTGAAATTTAGAAATCTCTATTTTATGTCCTTCGACCATTCATATTTTAATTATGTTAGATTTTAATTTAAATTATATTTGCACTGTTTATATTTAAATTTATTATTATTATTTAATATTAAATCCTATTTTAGAAAGGAGACATTACAGTTTAGGCAAGTCTAAGCAAGTCTTGTAACTATGGTTTCAAATGGCTATTAATCCTTAAAATGTTTGCTATTATTATCATTCTCAAAGATGTCAAACTAATCTTGTTTTTGTGTCCTAAGTATGATGTTGAAATATTTGAAGATTATTTTTAATGCTAGAATGGTAAAAATGTTTGGTCCATGTTTTATGGAAATGTCTTGGAGCGGGATAATAATTCTGGTATGTTTTATCATTTGAATCCTTTAGGAATGGCATGATATTTCAAAGCACAATGAGGTGCCATATAGACTCTCGCTGAGTCTATTTGCCTCTCTATTATGATGCAAGTTATAATGGTCGTAAAGATTCAAGAAGACAAATTTTACAAACTACTTGACAATAAAGTCATTGTACTACACAAATCCGATATTATAGATGTCAAGTTGCAGCCTAGCATTGAACATTATGGTGGCAAAGACGAAGAAAGTAGTGATGGTGAAAAATTCACATGCACATACATAAGTATAACAATGTTGATTCCATTGCAGATGCATCTAGTAACATCTTCCAAAACAACCACAACACCTTACTTTTAGACCACAAGGATGACGATAGGAATGAAGCAAATGCAGGTAGGGCTATTCCTAGTTTGTTTGAAAATGCTAAATTGCCTAACAATGTGGAGAATAATGTCCATACTAGAAATGCAGTTGTAAGTTGTAACTTTTGATGATAGCATTGATATCAATGGTAGGCCCACTTGAGTGGTAACATAGACTTCGATTATAATTTCATAGTTATATCCATAGTTTGCAAAATTGATGAGTCACTGAGTACTTGCCATTTTTTGCATCCTAAATTTTTTTGAAGTAAACTTGCTACATTTTGGGCAAGTTTGTGCAAGTTTTTTGTTTAGTAGCTAACGATCAAAGGGTTAGACTTGCCTGTGTGCCAAAAACACTTAAAATGAGCCAGAAATATTGAAAAACTCCTTAAGAAGCTAAAAAATGAGCCTAAACTTCAGTTCTTATCTAAAACACTTATAGGACATGGTTTGGACATGGTTCAATGCTGGAAAAAACATGGTTTTTACCTTTTAAAATATTATGAAAATGGCATGTGTCTTTAAGATTTGTGTGGTTATGAATGTCTTCATTGGGGAATGCACTTGGGGTGCCACCTCTAGAACCGTACAAGGGGTGCTATCCCTTGACCCTATTAAGGGTTCTACCCCTAGAACCACACCAAACTCATTCAATGGATTTTGTAGTAGTTCTATTTTGCACAAAATCTATGTTTTTTTACAATTTAAGTACTTTTAAACTTAAGATAACATTTTTCCACAATCTATCGTCTTATTTATTTCTGAAAGCAATTTTGTGTTATTTTTTGCATCAACGTTTCGGATTGTGTGTGTTTTTGCATGACCATGTCAGATCACACTTTGTGATCCACCATCAAGATGATAGAGAGCTCAAGGAATAGAAAAATGAATTGTTGCTCTAATTGATATTAGAGCAACGAACATAGATAAGACTTGACAAATAAAAAACCATTTTTCTATTTCTTGAGCTCTCTATCATCCTAATGGTGGATCACAAAGTGTGATCTGAAATGTTGATGCAAAAAAACACAGACAGTCGCTTCCAGAAACTTGTTAAGTTTTCACCAAGTCCAAAATATTTGGTTGAATCAAGTCCAAGTTTGCGAACTACAATACCATCCATTATGAATAATAAGTAATTTGATAGATATTTGAAACTTCTAAGCATTTTGTGATATTGCTATCAGGATTCAATTGTGTAGTTTTTTAGTCAAACTCATTGTCCCATGTTTCATGAGTAGTGGTTCACAAGAACCCATCTCTCATGAGAATGAATAGAACACTTAGCACTCATTGCATGTAGGTGATGCTCACGGGGGTGAAGTATCGGGCCTTCCTAGGAGGTCGCCCATCCCAATATTGCTCCAACTCAAACGCGCTTAACCATGGAGTTTCCTCCAAACTTAAGCCCAATTAGTTTGCTACCCAATGGTTAAGCTTGGAGGAAACTCCATGGTTAAGTGTGCTTAAGTTGGAGCAATAGGACAGGTGACCTCCCGGGAAAACCCAATACTTCACCCCTATGAGCATAACCTGGATGCAATGGGTGGTAAGTGTTCCATTCATTCTCATGAGAGATGCGTTCTTCTGAACCACTACTCATGAAACATGGGTCAATGAGTTTGAATCGAAAACTACGCAGTTGAGTCCTAATAGCAATACCACAACTTGACTTGCGTGCAAAATTTCTCCTTCTAAACATTTTGTTTTATTGTATATCTATGCCTGTGTATGTTTAGTTTCAAATAGTTGATAATTTGATAATCTAAATGGCCCATCTATTGTAACCTCATTTGGTAAACTATATGTAATAGATATATAATAAGAGATAAACTTAAAAAATAATAACCTCTAAACAACTTGAAACATAAAAACAAACATATTTACCTCAACTTAAAACATAGAGATCAGTAGAGTATACCTTGAAGTATAACCAAGGGAAACTTGGGAACATTTTGCAATGCCAAGGGAAAACTTGCAGCAAATCCTAAATCGTTTAATCTTCTTTTAGGTTGCATTTTAGGCCTTATGTATTAACTAGTCAACCTAGAAGCCTAACCCTAAGCCCTATAATTGAACTAAAACATACAAACCGAACAAAAAACATGAAAACACAAAAGAAACCTTACTGTATTTTGAAGAAAAAAAACACATCAACCAAACACACTTGTTGAACTTCAATTCTTACTTGTCAATGCACATATAAAGCCAAAGATTATTCATTCATGTTACATCCCTTCCTTGTGACCGTTTTATTTTAATAACTATAATAACTATTTCATGTGAAGTGTGATAATAATGGTCATATGACTTTCAATTGTTTTGGTCAAGTAAGTTTCAAGTAAGAATTATTTATGTATATCTTGTTCTGTTAAAGGAAATGATATTAGAAGGATGATTTATATTTCAGATGTGAAATATTTGTAAATAAATTGCAATGGAATCCATTAGAATAATTGATGTGTGTGTACATATATTGATTCTATTAATGAGCGATTGTTACAAAGATGAGGATATCTAATCCTTCCATGTCAGTGGATGCAGGAAGAGGACCCATCCCACAAGTGGAGGAAGAGTATCATCAAAGTAGGGGTATGCAAACATACGGTGGAAATTAAGAATGCCATCCAAGCTAGAATCTCCACCGTCACCAATTACCTAAGTCAAGGAATATAGTATCCTAGATGTCTAGTTGGTTACCTTCTGGCATAATATAAGTTTGGCCTTGCAAGTATTTTTATCTGTGGGGACTTCTCGTCGATCTGAATAAACAACCTTGGTTAACATTATTTATTTTATCCTATGCTTTTAGAATGTTTTGCATTTATCATTTTATATAGGATGGTTCTTTATTGGTATATTATATAATTATACAATGATATATATATATATATATTCCTAAATTGGTATCAGAGCATTGTATCATTTGAAATTGTATGTGTTTGGTATCAAAGCATTGTTGTACCATTTAAAATTGTATTTGTGTTTGGTATCAGAGCACTGGTGTATCATTTGAAATTGTATTTGTGTTTGGTATCAAAGCCTAGGTTTCATTCGAGAGTCAGGGTTCATTGCAAAGCCATCTCATGTTGTAATAGCTTTGTGCTCATATCAATACAAATATTTGCAGTCATTCTTCAGTTGTGTATCCATTTATCTTCTACTATCCTGTTATTCAGAGATATATCAAGGGACTGTAAGTTCTACAAGTTTGAGGGTAAGTCTTGCTAATAGTTGTGGACCCCGCAGAAGTAAGACCCGTTTTGAAGCCAGGGAGGCGTGTTGAGGGCAGTCGTAAGTCGGGAAATTGTAGCGATGAACGAAGACCAAAATTACCGGTGAGATATGAAGCTTTCTTGTCTTTTTCATGAATGGCAAGTAGTAGAAGCAAGAGTACTAGCACATTTGAAGTGTCTTTGCATAATATTGTTGGAGAAAGAGATGTTGCAGTAACGGATAAGGAATTGTCTATTTCTAGCGAGAGGCTCTTATATATAACCAATATAATCCAAGTTGTTAGACAAAATCAAATTGAAGAAAAATTGCAAAGAAGTAAAGATTCTAGTAGTAGTAATAATAGATTGTGTGAAAGTAGTAAAGATTTTCATAGATGTAATAGACATATAAAAGAATTAGCGGAAGATCTTGAAGAAGTTGAATGGGAATTGAACAGAGTGAAAAGTAGAAAATCTTATAGATATGGAGAAACTTCTTTAGATAGAAGAATTCGAAAAGAAAGGTATTTACAAAATATTGATAGCCTTAGTATAAAGAAAGACGAGATCCAAAGATGGATAAAATGGGCAAAGGCTTATAAATCTAATCTTTTGCAAGAAAAATTATAGAAAGAAGAAGTTTCTCATATTCTAGAGATTTACATAGAAAATGCTTGTAGGTGTTTAGATAAGATAAAAAGAAAACGAAAGATTTCTCAAGATGAAAGCACAAATCTCTTACATAATGAGGTTAAAACCAAATTTCTTCAGGATAATGAAGAAGATATTGAAGAAAGTTCAAAGAAGTCTAAAAACATTGTCAATGAGTTTGATGAAGAAATAGTATAACAAAGATCTCTTTGTGGAACAAGTATAACTTCTAAAGAGATAGAAATACAATTAACTCTTGACAAAGTAATGACTTCACAAGAAAAGTATTTAGAAGAAGAATTAAAAGAAGATTGTTCTGAAGAAATAAATTACATCAAGGATTTTCCAACAGAAATAACAGAAGTAGATGAGAAAGAATTAATAGGCCAGCCTATTGAAATTGTGGAGACACTATTTTCTTCAGAAGAGGAGTATACAAGGAAAGAAACCATTGCAAAAATCATAAAAGAAGAAATGATTCAAGGTTATGATCAAACTCTTGTTGGATGTGTTGACGAAAACATTGAAGGAAATTCTTCTCTAATAATTGATGAAGAATCTTTCGATGACAAATTTAAGAAAAATCCATATGATTTGGAGAATCTTTCAGATAGCTGGCTAGAACTGTAGTATGAAATAAAGTCATTTTGTATTAGACTTAGTTATGTTTTGTCGGGTGGGTAGTTAGGAGCGAGGAGATGCGTCTGTTGGTTTCCCCAACCAACCGACTATTATATAAGTACTTTGGTTTATTGTGTTGATGTGAAGGTTTTTGCTGGTAATAAATATAGAAATAAACATTTCCTCGTCATCTTGGTATTTTGGTATGGTACTCTGTGCATTTCATTGGTATTGGTAATATTTGTTAATGGTATTGGTTGGTATCACTGAATATATATCTATTGTACTGTTCTACTAAATATATGTTGTATTGTTCTGTACATTCTGGAATAATAACCATTCTACATTTTGGGGCCGCTGCCTAAGTCCGGACCTGGAGGTCATAGAAAAGAGGAGGGAATACCAAGGGAAGATCAAGTGACACGATCTGGTCGTGGCCTAGGAAGTGCCGGTACGTGCAAAGGGAAACCGAGAGAGAGCGGTTCCACAGAAGCACAGTACAGACAAATTTCAGTACCACCAGTAGTGTAGGATCTACTTTGTGGAAGTCCTCGACTCCTCGCTAGACATTTAGTCCATTAAATAAACTCATGCCCTTGCTTCCAAACAAATATCCTAAGCGCAGGCCTGGAGAAGAAAGTGAAGAAGAAGCCGCCCTGCGGATCATTGGCCTACAACAGCAAGAAGAAAGACGTCACCGCTTGAGAGGATTGGGGAACCAGTCTCTAAGCCAAGGACAAATTGAGGAAAGGCTGATCGAAAACACCATAGAAGGAATAGCCGACTTGGCCATTTCAGAAACATTGAAGGGAGGAGGGGAAAACCCTGAAACCCTTCTCAAAGAGAGTACCGAGAGGAACAGCACTCCGCCCACATAGAGGAATCTCAAGGAGAAGGAGAAAGCACGAGTTCTCAAGGAAGCATCCCGGCAGGAGGGAGAGTCCCGGCAAGAGGGAACGTCCGGGCAAGAGGGAGCGTCCGGGCAAGAGGGAGCAACCCGACAGGAGGAAGCATCCCGGCAGGAGGAAGTGTCCACGTCCCAGTAGGAGGGAGCATCCCGGTAGGAGGAATCATCCCGGCAGGAGGAAGTGTCCACATCGCGGCAGGAGGAAGTGTCCCGGCAGGAGGGAAAAGAATGGCAGTACTCAAGCAGAAACTTCCTAGATTTACTGGAGAAGGGTCGGATGACCTGGCCCTGCACTGTAAAACATGTATCACTATATGGCAGGCCAATGGAGAAAATGATATAGATGAATGGTTAAAAGTCTTCCCAGCCACACTAAGAAGGATCGCTATTGATTGGTACACAGACTTGGATGCTGCCAAGAAAACCACATGGAAGGACCTTTGTACTGCCTTTGAGGAGGAATTCAGACTCCTACGTGATGACGACGAGATAGTTACGGAAATCTATAATACCAAGCAAGGAAAAAAAGAGTCAGTTACGGGTTATTCCAAGAGACTCAAGGAATTGATAGAAAAATTGGATAACAAACCTACTGACGGATTGAAAAAAAGATGGTTCATTGAAGGGCTAACCCCGTCCTTGAAACGGAAAATGAAGATAGTTCCACCATCATCCTTTGGAGAGGCATGCACCCGAGCTATGGACATCAAAAGTGAAAATAAAACTTCCAAAGCTAAGAAGCACGGAAGCGAGAGCGAGAGTTCAGAAGAAAGTGGGGATGAGTCCAAGACCATCCAGGCCTTGAGAAAAGACATGATGCAGTTGATGAAGGAAGTTACTGGAAGTAAGGAGCAAAAAAGAGAGGGTAGGGAACTCTGGTTTACAGATTGTGAGGAGGGACATACGAAAGGAACTTGCTCGCGCAAAGCCTTCTATGATATTTGTCAGGTGTTAGACCACACAATCAAAGACTACCCCTACAATCTAAAGGCAAGGAGTGGTCAAGTATTCTTCACAAGAGAAAAATCCAAACCACCCACCACCCCTCCACATAACACAACCACAGAAGCTTCACCTGGAGGGTACCGAAACAATAGACGTGGGAGCAACAACAATAGTAATAATAACAGCAATAACAACACACCCCAAAGAGCAATCCAATACGATTCTAAAGGAAGACCCATGATTCAATGTAGGCGATGTAACGAATGGGGACACTTTGCCCGGGATTGCCAGAACGGGGGAGGACAGAATGAAGGGATGTTACGTAAATGATGTGGACCGGGAAATCATGAGGATGCCAATTGTCCCAGACAAAAGGGGGTAAACATGCTCGACATTGCAGAATCAGAGAAGGAAGTTTTCGCCATAACGAGAATGCAATCCAGACAACTTGCATACCCCGACATAGCTACAGAGAAAGAAAAGTTCCAAGAAGCGAGGAATGACATTAGAAATAACATGCCAGAGGGAGGAAAAGGAAGTGCCACGAAATCCCCACATAACCGGCCAATACCTAGCATCATGAAACAAGTACTGGAAACCACTATTCCTGTAAAAATTATTGATCTATTAGAAACTTTACCTCAGCTACGAGTAGCAATATCACAAGGAATAAATAGCCAAGAAGAAACCATTAAGGGGGAGGGGAAAGAAGAAAAATCAGCAGAAAAGACGGATACTCTATTCACTATAGGGACAGGAAGGACACCTGCAGTAGTAGAAATGGAGATAATGGGGTGCAAACTATCTAATACTATTGTAGATGGAGGGTCTGGTGTGAATGTCTTACCGGAGGAGACTTGGAAGGCAGTAGGGAAGCCCACCCTTTGGCCACCCACATTTCAATTGGTAGGAGAAGATCAGCACGGAATCAAGCCAATAGGAACCTTAATGGGGCAAAAGGTAATGATTGGTACTCAGCAGTTCCTCCTCGACTTTGTGGTAATTACTCTAGAAAAGAAGGGGTGCGATGCATTATTAGGGAGAGGTTGGCTGGTGGCAGCCAAGGCCACCCATAATTGGAAAAGGAATACCCTATCCATAGAGGTAGATGGTAGAAAGTACACAATAGATCTGAGGAATCAGTGTGTCAGGATCTCGTCTCCGACTCAGAAGGAGAAGACAAGGAGCGGAACCAGACGAAGAGGGAGTGCTCCGGCTAGGGGAATGTTCAAAAGACGAAACTAGTTCCCTCAACGGCCTGTTTCACTGGTAGATGGGAGACTATGAGGTATTCCAGCCAGAATGCAATATGTTGCAGATCCAAGAAGTAGATTCAGAGGAGAGCTACCCCGAGGGGTATAAGGAATACAAGGAGGGCACGACAACCATCAATAACAAACCAGCACACACATATGATGGAAAGATAGAATACAAAGAGGCCAAACTGCAAACAAGAAACTTGGGCAAGAAGGATGAACCCAAGGAAATCTTCATAGGGGACGACTGGGACCCAGTATTGAAGGGAGCAGCATTGAAAATCTTTCTTGAGTACAAAGTTGTATTTGCGTGGACATATAAAGACCTAAAAGGAGTGCCACCAGAAGTGTGTGTCCATCAGATACCATTGATACCAGGGGCAAGACCTGTGCGCAAGCGACCTTATCGAATGAATAAGAACTATGTTGCCAAGGTTCAGGAGGAAATCACAAAAATGTTGGAAGTAGGAATCATATTGGTACAAACCAGTGATTGGGTGTCTCCTATAGTCATATCACTGAAGAAGGACGAGATCCAAATCCGGATATGCGTGGACTTCAGGTGCTTGAATACGGTAACTATAAAAGATCCCTTTCCTATTCCTTTTACTAATAGTATCCTAGAAGAGGTAGCCGGCCATGAAATATACTACTTCATGGACGGGTTTTCAGGCTATAACCAAATTAGCATTGCTGAGGAGGATAAGCTAAAAACCACCTTTGTAGTGGAAGATGGGGTGTACGCTTACAATAGAATGCCCTTTGGATTGTGCAATGCACCAGCCACCTTCCAAAGAATCATACTGCATATCTTTCATGGCATGTCTGTGGGGAATTTCAGGGCTTTTCTGGATGACTGGTCAGTGTATAGCAAAAAGGAGCACCACCTCAAGATGATTGGTGAATGCATGGATCGATGCAGAAGGGCCTAACTAGCCTTGAATCCAAAAAAATGCAAATTCATGGTTCCACAATGCAGACTCCTAGGCCATATCGTGTGTAAGGAAGGATTGAAAACAGATCCCGACAAGATCAGGGTAATTGTGGAGATGGAAGCTCCATCCGATGTTGGTGGAGTAAAGTCCTTGGGACATGTGGGGTACTACAGAAGATTTATAAAAGGATTTGCTGGAATATCTCTATCCTTAGAGAAACTTACAAGGAAAGAAGGGCGGTTCTGCTGGGAGAAAGAACATGAGGAGGCCTTCCAAGAACTAAAGAAGAGACTAGTAGGTGCTCCAATCCTCACATACCCGGATTGGGACAAGGACTTTCATGTCCATGTGGATGCTTCTAACTATGCAATAGGAGCCACCTTGGCACAAATGGGGAAGGAAGGACTAGACCATCTAGTGTATGTTGCAAGCAGGCTATTATCAAAAGCAAAGCGGAATTACAGTACCACAGAAAGAGAAGCACTAGGTATGGTTTATGCAATTCAGAAATTTAGACATTACCTATTAGCTACGCCTTTTAAATTTTTTGTTGACCATCAAGCACTCATGTATCTCGTAAATAAGCCTATAATCCAAGGGAGAGTCAGAAGATGGCTAATCCTCCTACAAGAATTTACTTTTAAAATCATTGTCCAGCCTGGAAAAAGTCATGTAATCGCAGACCAATTATCAAGAATCAGGTCGGGGGAAGCTTCGGAGAGTGGAATAAATGAGGATTTCCCTGATGTCCACCTGTTTCAAATTGCTATATTACCCCAATGGTATGAAGGGATAGGACGATACCTATCAATAGCTACATTTCCAAGAGAAATGCCAGTCGCAGAAAGGAAATAGATTGCACTCAAAAGCGGGACATTTCAGTTAATAGAGGGATTGCTATACAAGATGGGGCCAGAAGGGATCTTAAGGAGATGTGTGATGGAGGGAGAAATCTCGGGAGTCACGAGGGAATCACATGAAGGACTGGTCAGAGGCCATATGGGACCTCATGCAACAGCGCGGAAAGTACTATTGGCAGGACTCTGGTGGCCCACAGTGTATGTAGATGCTCAAGAATGGGTGCTGAGCTGTGATACATTTCAGAGGGCAGGGAAACCCCTGAAAATAGACTTCATGCCGTTGTTTCCATCCCAACCACAAGAATTGTCTGAGCGTTGGGGGTTGGACTTTGTAGGGCCCCTCCCTGTTAGCAATAATCACAGATGGAGATACATAGTAGTAGCAACAGAATACCTTACCAAATGGGCCAAGGCACGTGCACTCCCAAACAATACAACTCTAAGTACTGCAAAATTTCTCTGAGCAGATAATAACAAGATTTGGCATACCACTACAGTTTACGAGCGACGGGGGGGTGCATTTTGTGAACGAGACAATCAAAACAATGACAAATGAGTACAAAATCTCACTCATTTTCCAATCCGTACTACCCACGGGCAAATGGCCAAGCAGAGCCCACAAACAAAATATTAGTATCAATCTTATATAAGACTTGTGGAGTGGAAAAAGGAGATTGGGGGGAAAGACTACCAACAATTCTTTGGGCATACCGGACCACTTACAAAGGCACCACAGGGCACACACCCTTTCATTTAATGTACGAGCAAGAGGCAGTGATGCTTATGGAATATGGAGTACCCAACTTGAGAATAGCAGTGGAGCACAGATTGGGAGACACGGAAAGTCTCAAGGAAAGACTCAATACTTTAATAAAACTAGATGAAAGGAGGACACTCGCCTAATGGGCCACCAAGGTGGCACAAGAGTGACGAAAATTCTGGCATAACAAACATTTGAAGAAAATGAATTTTAAACCAGGCCAGTTGGTACTCAAGTACAACGGTAAAAATGAAATTAAACCAGGCAAGTTCAAAATACGCTGGTTGGGACCCTACAGAGTTATGGAGGCAAGGGATAATGGAGCTATAAAATTATCCACATTGGATAATAATCCCTTAAAAGACTTGGTAAAAGGATCGAAGCTAAAACTTTATAATCAGAGAATAGAGATACATCCCATATGTCACTTAGACTAACAAAAGAAATAAAAGAAAAAGCAAAGGAAAATTGGATGGGGGAAATAAAAGAAGGGAACCCTAATACCCATGGGTCTTATAAAAGACATAGAAGCGGCATTACAACCCACACTACCTTGTCAAAAGAAGGTACAAGCTTGGAAGTCGAGCGAACCGAGGATACGGAATGTACGGAAGGTTGTACAGAGGCAGGAGTGCAGCCCGCGCAAGGTGACCGTATGGGAGCTGTGTATAAGGAGTGTACGGAAGGCCGTACGAAGGCAAGAGTGCATCCTACGCAAGGCGACCGTATGGGAGCACATACAGAGGTGGAGAGAGGAGGTATGTGCGGCAAGAGAACTGCACGCAGTACGAAGACAAAAGCTCAGCGAAGAAGGGAGGGTCCGTACAGTGCCGAAGGGTCGTATTGTGCACAGCCAAGGACGTATGTACCATACGGACTGCAACCAAGCCGTACGTCGTACGGAGCAAGGAAGTACGAACTGCAACCACGTCGTCCGTCGTACGGAGCAAAGAAGGAAGGGAGCAGAGTCGTACGCCGTACGGAGGCCGGAACGTGGAGGAGTAAGGGACCATACGCGGGCCTGGATAGGAGGTTGTACACGTACGCTTCAAGCTAGGAAGGAAGGTCGTACGGACAAGCTAGAGGGTCGTACGTCGTACAGATGGGAAATCTCCAGATTAGCGGCACAAAAGGAGGCCATACTCAAAACGTTGGGGGCAAAGCAGTTAATAAAGGCATACAAGGGGTGGCCCTAAACAAGAAGATGGTAAAGATAAGTGTTGGAAACCCCAATAAGGGAAAAATTATTGATTCCAAACAGAAAAATCCAGCATTGCAGGTGACGAAAATGACAAGCAAGAAGAATAAAGGGAAGAGCATGGAAAAGATTACAGCTACCAATATCAGTTTTGAGAGTGTGATAGGAAGTGGATGCCGAGCCTGGTGGGAGAGCGCAGAAGACAAGCACGCCCTGAAAGAAGCATTAAGAAAGGCAGAGGTAGATAAAATAATTTTTATGCCCATTTTTTATTTAAAAGAATTTGAATCTATACTGCGGACTATGGTGGCTGGTTATGATAGACAGGCACACAAATCGGTAATCCGGTACTCCCATCAAACTGTAACCATTTGCTACTCTGCCAAGGAAATAAACAAGGTATTTGGAATACCCAACCAAGGATAGGAACTCACAAAAACCCCAATGCCAACAGAAGAAAAGAAGTTGTTGGAATTAATGTGCAAAAAGGACCTCACCAAACAGGAATGGGGAAGCATTCTCCACAAAAAGAATAGTAGAGGCCTGAAGAAATTTTTTATAGCCAATGAAGAATGGTGATGCATTGTGGACCTCATAAAAAGTAAAATGACTGTCGGCAGCCGAACATCCGACATAACCCTCTGGATGCTACCAATAGTGGATGGTTTGAACAGGGGAGAGGTGTATAACTGGGTGCAATTCCTTTCAGAGCGGTTACATGAGTTCATGAAATTAAAGCATAAAGCATTTTATATGCCTCATCATGCTATAGCATTATTTTTGGAAGCAGTTCGCACACAGGTGGCTACTAAACATAGGGGAGAGCTAGTCCCAGCCAACAGGGTGGAACCTTGCAAACCAGCCATGACATACTAGGTTCACTTAGACACCTTCGGATTAGGAGGGGAACCAAGGAAAAAGAAACCGAGACAGGTAATAAAAATTCAACCAGCACATAGCGAGGATTCAAGCCAGGAAGAGGTTGGAGATGATAGCAGGTTGGATGACAGTTCAGAAGAGGATGAGGTTAGTACAGACACCTCAGACTCCCAGGATGAGGAAATCCGTTTTGGCCACTTGAAGGGCACACCCAAGGAGGTCACATTTCTACCACGAGGGGAAGGCCCATTGCCAAGAGGGGTACCTGAGTACGCCCAGATTCACAAAACCACCAGCAGTCAGGTGGAAGGAACTGGTGGCACGGGAGTAGTAAGTACCGCAGCTAGTACGGATGAAGGTCGTACCACGCAAGGTGCCAAAGGAGGTTGTTCCATTCGTACGGATGAAGGTCGTACCATACCTGGTACAGAGGGAGGCTGTACCATTCCTAGTACGGAAGGCATCCATACCACATGCAGTACAGATGGTAAGGCCACAAAGAAGGGGAACCCAAGCACTAAAGAAGAGGGAAGCGAACAACAGAAGATTCCTAAATGGGGAGCCACTAGACTCTCCTTGCCTGGCGCGGCCAATCTCATCCCGGCAGACCAGCAGGCTCCTACTAAGGTCATAGACCTAAGGGGGCAGCAAACAGGTGGACACAAGATCATACTCCACACACCCCAAGGTATAGAAGTGGCCCACTCAGTTGCCTTGGTGGTACAGGTCGCGGGAAACAAAAGAGATATACAGAGTGAGGATGCTGGAGAAGACACAGTACTGGAAGAGGCAGATAGATTGCTTGAGGAAGTTGGTATGCCATCACCACCCTCGCCATCACCACCGCCCAGAAAAATAGAAGGAGAGAACATAACAGGAATACAACACACCACAAGGCAATGTTCCGAAATGATTTCATTAGAAGATAAAGCAACAAGATTCCTCAAAGAGTTGCTAGCTATGGAGCACACCACGAAGGAAATCATCCAGCAAGCCAAAAGTCAAAATATGGAAGCAATAGTCAGAGCAGCAAAGTCCTTGGCAATATTCATGAAGGGAGCGTGCCACACAGATTGGAGCCTACTCCGCCAGAGCGGATACAAGACAAGATGGATGCAGAACACAGTTGGTCTAATACAAATTTTGCATTATGTCCTTATATGCCTATAAAGCCAATAATTCATGTTAAAATAGAAGGCTTGAACCAAATGTTTTCTGCTTTTTTAGATGCAAGTTCCACAATTCGTATTGCTCAGAATTATGTATTGCCACCAGCATACTAGAATCCTGATGAGCCCAATACGAAGGATTGGAGCAGTTAAAATATTGACAAATAAATGTTGTATCATAGTAAATTTAGGCGATTTCTATAGTGCTTATTCTTTTTGGGAGGATAATAGCATAACAATTGATATTCTTTTAGGATGGGATTTCTTGAGCCAGTTTAAGAGATTTTCCTTCTCACAAACTGGTTTGATTCTGGATGGACATAAGGAGATAGAATTCATCTGTATTCCCCAAAGAATGTATTCTGCTAATGTGATTGGGAGATTTGATGTAGATGGAAATCTTCTTCCTCAAAGTCCAGAATCTTTAGCCATCCAAAAGGTTAGAGAACTTCCAGAAGACTGCCAGAGGACTATATTGGAATGGTATTTTTATAATAATCCTATTCCAATTTTCAAGTATGATGGATGGGATGTGTTGCAAACAATTCCAGGTACTAAGCAAATTCGTGTGCTATCTCCATTAGTAACAAAAGGTCAATTGATTATCTTGAAGCACCTGGTAAGGCAGTATAAAGAAGCTCACATCATTTTTGAATGCCAAGATATTATTAACCATTTCCCTTCAGGAAATCACAGCATAGAAGAGCTCACTGCAATTTTTTGTACTCCTATAAAATTCTATTATGTCAACTAACACCTTTCAAGGCTAGCACAGAAGAAAACACTCTCATGTTTATATTAAATCTTGTAGTCAGATTTTCTAACTGTGCTTGAATGGATCATACGACATGATAGTACAGAACTTGTTGGAGAATGTTATGAGCCTGATACAGGGAGGCTAGCATTGAAAAAGATACAACATCATTATTCATACCATTATTTGTTCAACTTTTAGAATACCTATAGGCAGCCCGGAATCCATCTCGTACCACATCTTGGAAGATGACGCATTATTTATGAATGGGACAATAGTTAGCAAAACATCATAAACCTGTAAATACTTAGTTTGTATATAATTAGGATTGTAATAAAGCAAGGACTGACATTGTCAACCATTTGGCATGATATTCCTCCTTGCAGTCTAATAAAGTTTGTTTCTTAGTTTAGTTTCCTTGTCTTACAAGGCATGTTAAGACTAGCACATGGGTCTGTCAATGTTGTGAAGTCAGCCACATTATGATCTGACAACAGTATGCAAACCTGTCCAAAAAGTCATGACGCCGGCCATGTTAAGCCCCGACAGCAAGATGCACACCTGCATAAAAAGCAAAGATCCATGTAGCCACTTATGGGTGTTAAGTGGACCGTTCTCACTTTTTGGGTTCCAAAAAAGTGAGTCATTAATAATGTGTCAGTAGTTGTCAGTAAAAATATTAATATTAATATTCTATGGACAAAAAATTGTGCTCTAGTATTAATATTATTAAAAAAAATTAATATTTATTAAAGTTGTAGTTTGTAATAATGAGCTTACATCATTTGTACTCCACCTCCACTATCTTCCAAAAGTACTGCTACCCTCCAAAATTTCTCCACTTTCCAAGAGTCCTACTACTCCACTATCTACTTTTCATATCTACCTTTTGACAACACCTACCACTTTTCATATTTACTTTTGACCATAACTACCACTCACATCTACCAGTAATCCACATCCACCAGTAATCCACATGTATGGGTAAACCATCTACCCCATGGCCTCGAAATGCTATAAATAAGATCTTGTGAGCTCATTTTAGGCAGAAATCAGTTGAGAGAACTCAATTCCCAATTGTGTCATAGAGTCTTAGAGAGTCTTGGAGTCATCTAGTATAGAGAGCCTGATAAAGCCACAGAGAATATGCTCTTTCTCTTCTTAGAGAAATCAGAAATCAGACTGGCTTGATACTGGCTTAAAGTTTGTAATGTCCACATTATTGTTTGCAGTCTAAATCTAGTATAGTCCTAAATTGAATACTATGGACATTACAAACTTCAAGCCAGTATGTATGTGTGTGTATATGTGTGCACTCGATTATTCGTTTATTATGCATTCATATAAATAAATATATGTGTGTGTGTGTGTGTGTGTGTGTGTAATTACTATTATAAAGCATTCATGATATTTGTTGCAAGGCCTATTGTTTATTCATTTTTATGAGATATGTCAGTTTTCCTTTCTCCCTTGGCGGACAAGGTGGCAAGAGTAACTCCCTCTTGCCATTGCAAGCAAAAAGGAATTGCTCCTTGCCAGCATGCCTCTAAGAAGTCTTGCATTGGCTGGGGAAGGATTCATTCATGTTGATTGTCATTCTTGTTGGTGGAAGCTTGTGAGCTTAGAGTAGAAGCATTGAGATTGTATTGTTTCAATTGATGTTGGAGAAAGGAACTGGTCTGTGCATTGGAAGGACTGTGGTTGCCTTTTCCTTTGAACCAAGAGTGTTTGTGCAGGCATGTTTTCCCCATTCACTTTGTCGATTGCTTATAAGCCCGGTCTTCTTCTTCACTCACATATTATGCAGTGAAGTTTTGAATTGAAGTTTTCTTTGTTCGAATACTGTGTGGTAGATCAAAGACCAGATGCATTCTATTATACATTGGAAATTGCATTTCATTATGTTTTTAGGTGTTCTCAGTTTATATTATTTTCTTATAACTACCCTTGAGGCGTTTAGAGGTTGTCTGATTTATAGTGCATTCCAGATTGATAAGGAAGAATGTATGCATCTTTGCGTTTCATAATCGTGTCAAGAATGATATATTCACAGGTTTGCATGCAAATTTAAGATTTGATAGGCCAGACCATTACATCTCTGCATATTTATAATCGTATGTCAAATAGTTGCATTCGCAGGTCTGCTTGCTTAATACTAAATTAATAGGAGAGATCATTCTTCAATCTAGATTCATGCATTCGAACAATAATGGATTCATTCTAAAACTGCATGCAGTTATCTGATCATAGGACAATGCTTACTCATAGTTACGTATATGAAAGATTCATTCATATGAAATTGCATGCATACAGCAGATTTGATGTAAGGTTCATTATAGCTCTATTTTGATTAAAGATCCAATAAGGATGGAATTCATTAATATGATTTTGTAAAGAAAACAAATTCAGTTATGCATGGAGCTTAGGCATCTAATTCTCGGGGATGGCGCATCATTAAATCTTTCACTCTAATTTTATGTTGGAAACAAATGGGTAAATAAAACTCCCTACCTAAGTCATAGAAGAATTTGGATAACTGTGTTTTGAGCCATAGAATCATCAAATGAGATCGAACCTTCTTGAGGCCAAGTTGCTGATAAATCTAATAGTTGTTTAAAAAATAGTCCTGGGATGGGAAATGTTCACTTGCTGAAACTTGTGATACCTTGGCGAATGAAGCCATCATGATGTGGATATCTGAATTATAGGGCTAGGAGGACCGTTAAAAGAGTCTAGTGGTGACATTGACTATACAGAGAATGTGCTTGTACCTTTTCAAAACCTTGGCCAAGATGGTAGTATGCTATGGGTAGTATACGTCAGTCACTAGAACCAGTAGTGCAGCGTCTAACTATGAAGGTCACCTAGTAGACGAAGATGTCCTCAAAATGACTAGCTACGGCGGTTGCGGGTTCTACACCAAGTCTCGGACGGCAAGAAAATGGAAATTGCCTTCGTGTGCCCCTAGGAAGGTTTGGGTTACTTCCGTTGGAAATTGTACAACTGACTGTTAAGTCACAATCGAACTATCCACGGTTGGGTGGTAAAAACCCCTGATGATACTCTTTCGTCCACGAAGGATGAAAGCTAAAGAAAGAACAATTGAAATGGAACAGCATGTACATGTCTTATTCTTGTCAATTAATTCTGTTATTTCATCCTCAATTAAAATGTATTATTTTCCTTTGGAAATCAAGAGAATTAGATAAATTCAATTTCATGTGAAATGCAATTAGCAACTTCTTTATGGTTAGTTAATGTAACTTACTTTACATGTTCATTGGAAAATGGAAGTTAGTTAATTCAGTTACATTGCTATTTTCATTTCTCACAAGTAATATTTTATTTTCCTAATTTATAAGGGTACCAAGGTTGAGATGTTACATATGGTATTAGAGCGACCTATAGGCTCACCCCTTCACACCTAGTAAACTGAGCAACCGTCAATGATTCGTGGGAGGTGGATCCAACGTACACCTCAAAAGGAAATTTGAGACCCTACTATAGTGCGGCTGTGGATGGTTCGCGCAAAATACGATCTTTCTAGAGTGGCAACTTTTGAGGACCATGAGACTTTAGCACACTGTATTCATCATTTCCATAAGGAAAGGCATAGATGACTGTCTTCGAGCAAGGAAAACTATGAGAATCCAATAGAAAACTCTAAGATAGCCAAGACTGAAAAACTCCTAGTTGAAAGTGTGGGCTCTAACAAGCCCTCTGATTATAGAGTGCCTACCCCTAGATATTGCCACATACCTTTTGATCTTGATGGGCAAGAAGAACCCATCACAGATTATAGTGACTCGTGAAGCAAGCAACATTGAGCAATTTTGTAATCCTTGAATAAATTTGATGTAATCAATAAAGAAATTTTGTCTTGTTTCTATGAATGTGTCATTCTTTTTCTTTCCTTCTTGTGCTCTATAAGTAAATTGAATAAAGGAATAAATGATGTTAAGTTAATAAAACTTTTCTTTACTTCATAATTACAGGTGATTAAATTTGAACAATGAAAACTCATTGACCCGCCATGAGGGAACTGATGACATCAATTACCCTTCACCAAAATTGGATCAACTTCTTAGGATGGTGGCTGACACCCAGAATCAAATCCTTAACTTGGAAAGAAAGGTGGATGAATCGCCTAAGTCTATGGAAGATGAGCAAGAGTCTCAATCGAGACTCAACACCCAAAATTCTAAGCATACCCGTCTGAGCGGGCACCATAGGGAATCCTCTAAAGATTTAGACGAACATGAGGAACATCTTTAACTAGCTAAGGAATAATCTTCGGATATGAAAAAAGTAAAACGCCTTAAGTTCTCAAGATCCATGTCCGGGGATGCTACAGAAGAATGGCTTACTGAGATGGAAAAATACTTCAAAATCCGCCACTACTTTGAGAAATCTAAGGCCGCTTGGCGAGCTTTCCAGCTAGCTGGAGAATCAGCTACTTGGTGGGAAAACAAGAGGATGGAGCTCAAACCGAAGATAACTAAGGTCACGTGGGAACAGTTTGTCAAAAATTTTAGGCAAAGATGATTACCCCAACTCTTTTACGACCAAAAGCTAAGGCAATTTCAAGACCTTAGACAAGGAAGTATGTCACTTTATGAATACTGCGAAAAATTTACTAGACTTCTCAAATATGTCCCTCAATACTGTTGATGTGCGTATTATGACCCACCAAACAGTAGAACAAAACACCAAGGTATCTTATCCTCTCTTGATCAAAGTTTCGTATATGCTAAGATTGCGAGAAGATCATATAGGTCACTCCAAGGTTCCTTTCGTGTCAGGTCTTGACCATGGATAAGCTCGGTGGTAAATGTGATTTGTTGAATATCACAAGGGGCCTTACGTTTTCAGTTTTGAAAGATTTGCAATGAAACACCTTTTTTGGAATTTTCAGAATGAGGAAAGCAAAAGGAAGTAGGGTTCAGAAGTTTTAATCTATTCCTAAGGGCAATGATAGCAATAGTCAATACTTCGGTGGACAAATTCCCAATAACCAGGTTTCGCTTCGCCAAGTTATACTACAACTACACGAGAACCGGTGCAATCTTCAAGGTATATGGAGAGGATTTTCATATCACCACGGACACCATCATGAAAAACAATGTACGTGAATGATAGAAGTTAAGCATATGCATGAATGAGGTTCAGGCTAACTTTGCACAACGATTTACAATCAGTAAAACGTCAAAAGTATGAACCAAAGGAACTCATCAAAACACCATCATATTTATCATTGCAACCACAACACTTCATCTAACATTATCCAACTAATCTAAACTAAATGAGGAAATTATGAAACCAAGCAAGCACTAAAACACATAAAGTATTCACCACGAAACCAACAATGAAAACTTTATTGTCTCAGTAGCTCTTTAGCAACAATCTCAAAATTCACTCCTTACAAATGAGAAGTGAGGCCTTTATATAGGTCCTTGAATACAATGAGTGGCCCGGATCAAACAATAACTGATGGCTCAGGTCGTGCCACCTCAGCGCTAATTAGGGTTAGGGCAAAGAAGAAGGAATCTACCTTAATGCAAAATGAATCCACTACCATAGTGGGCAATAAGTACCCATTATGTATGCATGCTCAGAAAGAAAGTGGGGTGCAATAAATGACCACTAAACATGCCCACTATGCATTAAATGCATCTCCACCACGGAATCTACCTTTGACCGCTCCGCCTGAATCCCTGGAATCTTCCCAATACTGCTTCTAACTCATCTATACTGACGCTCAGTGTTGATTCTTGCTTGAATTCCAAAGCTATCATAGCTCTTTCAGCTTTTTTTAAGCTGTCCTCCCATTCTGGCAAAAAATCCTTAGCAGTGTGCATATCATTCGAGTCGGTGGAAAAGTTCTCGAGATCATCCCTGGTGAAAAAATTCAATCTAAAGAATTCCTCCAATTTACTCTTCAGGTTGTCTACACTTATCTCCTTTTCATACAACCTTTTTGATACCAGTGAAGCGACAATGTTGGAGATTTATTGCTTGATGTTCTCAGCTATTCCCTTCAATCAAGAAGATTCCTCAATGAAATGCCCAAACATTTCCTTGGCCATGAGCACTGCTCCATACCATCGGGTGAAGTCATATGCTTCTCCTCCTTTAACGATCCCATGGTCAACTAGCACATGCCTGCCTGGGCGTCTCCATCAACTCCTGCAATTCCACGATCATCTCATCCTGATAGATATGCTCATCCTCCCATGATTCCTCCATGCATTGAATTCAGGAAAGGATGGCCAATGCCCTGTTGTAAACTCGTACCAAGTCCTCAACATGCTTGTGGGCTTCATTTTGGATGCCTTCAATCCAAGCCTCAGCCCCTTGAGAATTTCTCCTGATTCTATCTATACTCTCTACCGCCTCAGTTGGAACAACCGACGGAGGGACAAAAGATGGACCTTCTTCCCTTACTGGATGAGGTAGACTGTTGATGTAGTCACATAATGCTATGATCTCTCCTTTCTGTCTCTGATACTTCTCTTCTAATCTCCTCATCTTGATCTTGACCGCCTATGTAGAATCATCAACTTCCTCCAATACCTGCTCTCGGGAGGCATGACCTAAGTCAAACTCGGCCACGTTATATTCATCTGGAGCGATTTGATCCTTTGCTTTGTCCATGGACGGTGTTGCAAGCTGAAGGGTTTTGAACCCAGACTCATCTCTGACAATCTTCGCAAACCTCTTAGCCTTTCCTTTCTCATGTAATTGGTTGACCCTGTTCATAAGTTCCTGCAATTCGAAAGTCGGGTCAACATCCTTTTCCTGACTTCTTTGGAGCCTCCGCCTCACCCATTTTGAAATGGCGGCTCCTTGATCCTTCTAGACTACCATCTGCTTCTGTCTCTGCACCGCTCTTGTGTCAATTTCCTCAACTCCAGGACTTTCTGCCATCACCTCTGGGGTTGGTGTCTCTATCGTGGGAATCTCATCTTAAGCCGTGGGAATCTCTTCTTCTATTATCCTTCTGAAGAAAACACCAAGACTTTCCTCAGTGGTAACATCATGTTCCCTACTTTTTGCTGGTGCAAACCCCTCATTGGCGTTAACGCTCAATCTATCCTAAACTGACCTCGTCACATGTTGCTCTCCTTGCTCAGCTCTCCCCCTACTTGCTTCTACTTCTTGTCTGGAAAAGGTGCCTATCTCCTGAACACTTGGAGTCCGGCTAGGTGAGGATGGCATCTCCTCAACTCTTGGTCTCTTCTGTGATGGTTCTTCAGTATCGGGATCCAACCTCCTCTTTGTGTGTGTTTCCTGAGCAATACTCCTTTCTTTTATGTGCTCTGCACTCCCTGACAAAATTTCTCCTTCTTCATCCTTTCTCCGAATGTTTGCTTTGGTTTTTCATCCCGTAGTGGTTGATGCCCTAATAACTCGTAGGTCCAGTCCTCCTTCGGTACACTCATTCTACCAAGTTGTCACTCAATCCACCACCTTGTGAAGTCCAGGACTGGTTTTGCCAAAATATCAAGATCTGAAATCTCCTTTCTTTGCCAGTCATAGGGATGAGTAACACTTTCTTTTTCTGGATTATACCCTTTCTGAAGCACATTTGGATCTTCCTTTGTCTGATCAGGCACATGAAAGAGTTTGTGAGCTCTGATGATGTTCAAGGGCAATCTCGAGCGCATCCTTTTCCTAATCTCATTTTCATCTGTAGCATTGGCCCAAAAATCTTCAAGGTGTGTCCTATGTTGATACCTTGCTCCTGCCATCGACTTGATTTTGCTATAGGGATCAAAATCCAGTCTTCATAAGTAGAATGGAAGATGGAAGAAGTGTAACTCATCCTGGGATCTCTCAGCCGCCTTTAGACATGGGCACATTTCAGCTTTATCTTCTCCTATGGAAATCGCGAAATCCAATCCCAACTTCTTTCCTTTCTGAATCTTGTCGTACACTGTCAATTGTCGAGTAAGTTCCAACAAAACCATCTTGTCAGTAGGATATCTTAGAGGCTTGTATGGTTGTGCCGAAAATCCTTGCACTCTGATATAGGAGAAAGTGGAAAACTGAATAAACCAGGCTCTATATTCCTCTACTAGCTTCATTGCTCCTTCCGATAATCTCATGTGCAATTTCTTCTGCAGATTTCTCACAATTCGCATTGCGAAGGCATCATTGACCCGGACATAATCATCTATGGCCTGCAAATGCAACTGAGGTTAACACTCGTGAACTTTCAGCCGTGAAGTGCCACTTCCGATTGCTCCCTTACATCGCAATCCCTCATACCTCGTATTTTGTGCCAACATGTATATGACATAGGACCTCATAAAACTTTTGTGATTGCTCAAGGTTCGCCAACTGTTCACTGAGGTTGTCGCTAATCATTCCAGCCCAGTCCATGTGATTGTGCTCTTCAACTACTTGCTCAACAAAGTACCACATCAAGTCACTGTATTCCCTGTGGAAATCCAACCAAACCAACTCCTTCGGCAATTTTGAATGATGGGATCTATTCTTTCTCAACCACTTATCATTTATGATATTTTCGCAGTATTGAATTCCTGCAGAAAAAACTCTATGTGCCTGCTCCTTCGTCTTCAATACCAATTTCCTGGAAGAAGGGATTCTGAATGCCTCCGCGATTGCGGGTGGAGAAATGTCTGCAATGATGTTTCCATCGGAATCTTTGATCGTTCTATCTCCTGAATTGAAGTGCCTCGCGCATTCCACGATCAGCTCGGAATGCTGAAAAGCCGAAGCAAAACCAGCTGCAGCCACAATTCCACTGTTCACAATTCGGGTGGCCAAATTGGTCAATTGATGATCTTTATACCCAAACATCCTTCTATGAAACTTTGTCATGTCCAGGCCTTTAAGGCTAGTGTCTCCAATCTCTGCCCACTTCGCAACAATCTTGGATTCTGGGAAAAAACTCCTTTGTTCGTTCTTTATCAACTACTTCCTCGTCATGCTCGTTCCTCTTGGCTCCGCCATTCCTGCAAAACAAAAATCAAAACAAACATAAGAATCGCACAGAAAAATGAAAAAGAAGACCAAATTCTTAAGGAGGAAATTCTGAAAATCTAACAAATTCATCTTTTCTCTCAAAGGTCAAATTTCTCTCTTCTCCACGAAATCATGTTTCTCCACCAACTTACTAAAAGAAATTCCTCTGAAACTTTTAATCTTGAATTCTTCACGCCTTTCGAAAATAATGAATTTCCTCATGCTTGGAAATTTTCTTTCTCCTCAAGAATCTTGTTCAACTTTCGAGAAAAACTTCACTCGAATCCTCTTGATTCCTCAAAATTCTCATCAACCTGTTTTCTCGAACTTTGTGTGATGACAAAATGAGAGAGTTTTCATATATAGACTAAACCCTGAAAAGCTGCTTTAAAAATTGGGAGCTAATTTTAAGAAACTGCCAATTTAGGCGAAGATTCTTTCCCATAAACGCCACTTGTCTCTACTTTTCTCCATTTTAAAAAAAACTTTCCAATTCAAGCACCTTTTCTTCATAAGGAAGTTTCGATTTTGTCCATCCTTTGATTTTTTGATTTTAAATATTGAAAAAAGAATATATTTCAATATTTAATCTTTTAATATCAATTCAAAAAAAAGCGATTTAATTCTACTTTTAATCTTCCAAATTTCCCAATTATCTTGTCGCTTTTTCGATTTATAATTAAAAATCAATATTTAATCATTTCTCATTTTTATCACTTTTTTGATTTTTTGAAGGTTTATTAATTAAATATTAAATAAATCAATATTTAATTAATATTATATTTAAATCAAAAATCTCCTTTTGTTTCCAATTTCTAATTTTCTGAAATCTTGAGTTTTTTCCAAATTTCCAAATTTTTTGGATTTTTCGATTTTAACCATGTTTCCAAGTTTTGATTTTTTTTTTAGGATTTTTTGAAATTCTCCCCTTTTCCGAAATTTTGGATTTCTCCAAGACTTCCATTTTTCCGAGACTTTCAAGTTTTCAAGCTTATGGAATTTTCCAAGATTTCAGAATTTTCATTTTTTTTGGAATTTTTAACATTTCCAAGACTTGTAATTTTCCCAATTTTCCAGAATTGCAAAATTTGGAATTTTTCCAAATCTTCCACTTTCCACGACTTGGGATTTTTTTGAATCTCCCAATTTCCACGACTTGGGAAATTTTCACGCTTTCAAATTTGTTTGAGGATTCGAGATTTTTTTTTTTTCAATTTTTGGGAATTCTCCGAGGGGTCGAGAACTTTTCAAGATTTTTAAAAATTTTAAATTTTCCCGAAATTCTAAAATTCTGAAATTTTAAATTTTCCACAATTATGTTGGTTTTTTGAGACTTCCAATATTTCTCCAACTTGGAGGAATGTGCGCTTGGGCGCAACTTACATCTCGTGGAAGATTTTTCTTCACTTCCCCAAATTTCCAACTTTCTAAAGAATGCGCTAGCTTTTGGATGTAGTCGTAGATTTTTCTTGCCTTCATGGATTTTTCATTAAATCCATGACATAGGAGAAAGTATGTTTGGGGGGTCAACTTGGGGCGCCAATTGGACGTATTGGTGGATTTCCTCGGTTTGGAAAATTTCCTTGAGTCCGTTGACTTGCATCATTCTTCATGGTCGAGCAGGATTTGAGTTGAGTCGAGGATTTTATTCTTGAGTTGACTATCCTTGGGCATCCGTTGAAATGCGCTCCAGCATTATCGAACGGCATTTTAGGGAGATGGCGAATTTTTCTCTTACTTTGGAAATTTTCCCTGACTTGCATCAAAATGCGCTCCGTAATCCTCGGGCGCAACTTTGGTGTGGTCGTGGATTTTTTCTTTCTCAGCGGGGATTCCATGACCAAGTGGATTTTGCGCTCTGACTTCTTGCGCGGGCGGGGATTGGTAGCATTGGCGGATTCCTTCTTGGTTTGACTTTCCTCAGGATCCGTTGAATTGCGCTCCACAATCCACGGGCTCCTTCACTGATTTTTTTGTACTCGAATTTTTTTCAACTTTGACGGGCAAGACATGGGAAACCTTCTCTTTTCATGCATGAAGACTCCATTGTTTCTTTGAATTACTTTGTTAGCGCCATCCTTTGGTATGGATTGAGCGAGATTGTAGATACAGGGAGGATACGCGCTCGAGTGTATTTTGGCCTTTATTGTGGAGCTTCACACTTTATAATGTCTCTTCAACCACCTAGAAATTGCGCAAATAGCACATTCAAGCTCATGTGATGGTTTCATTTCCTGAGCTGGAGTTCTTTATGCCCACGTGCAGGTGTTGATGGTGGATTTTGAACCCAAAGGAATTTTCTTGGACACCTGCAGTTGCCACTAGATGAAGAGTTCTGCAATATCAAACTTTCTTGTCACTTGTGCTCTTCAGATTTATTAACCATGTTGTGGGATGAACAAATGATCTTCTAAAATAACTTCATCGACAAATACCATGGGCATAATCGAGGTATAATGAAGGAATTTTGCTTAGATCAATTTCATGTCTTCAACTGCTGAGTTTTCTTGAAACTTATCCCAACGTTCTCTATAAATTGCCTTTTGATGGAGGGTGATTTTGTAATGATTCCTTCTCTCAATCACTTCCATGTTGCTCAATCGAGGTTAGGCACTGAAAAAACAAATTCAGAGATGAAGGAACTCAAACCACCCCCCTCTGCTCACTTAGGATGAAATTCTCCAAAATCAAAACGCGACCTTGAATAGCAGGGAACAAAACACAATTCAAGAACACTTCTCACTTGGATCCTGAGGAACTAACGAGACCAGAGCTAGAGCTACTAAGACAACACAAAAGGGGGGGGCAAACAAGCATAAGCAAAGGGGGTCCCATTTGAAATGGGCGAGTTGTGAAAACGTCACAAGTACCAAGCAGAAGAAAATTTTCATGTACAAAATTTCATCATGGGACTCAACCATTGCATTGGCCCTGATGATGTCTTAGTACCTCGCAAAACTGATGAGACATGAGAGAGGAGTTCGACAGGAGCAAAAGGTCGAGGATGATGATGCAACCAGAGACAAAGGGAAGAAGAAATTCGGTTGGAAACAAAATTCTCAAACCTTCAAGAAGAAGGGGTTCAAGGGAAATAATTCTTATTTTAAGGACAAGAGAGGAGACAGTGACCGTAAAAAGGAGGGTAATGGAAACCCTAAGAACCTTGAAAAAGAAAGGGCCAGAAGGTGGATGTTTCACTTGTGGCGTAGATCACTATGCAAACCAGTGTCCTAAGATGCCTGGAAACCAACCTCAAAGGAATCTTCTACCTCCATAGTAGACAACTTTTCAGCAAAGAATTTCGTTGCAGCAGATAATAGGTAAGCTGATTTTCAAATCACTCCCATAGAAACCACAAGTACCCTCTACGGTAATTCCAATTCCATTCTTATTGATACTAGAGCAACTGAATGTTTTATATCACCTAAAATATTGGATAAATTTTATAAGCAAGTTAGAATCTTAGATAATTCTTAGTCAGTTGAGTATACCAACCAGTCAAGGTCTAAGGTAGAGCAATGTTTGTTTGAGGCCAGGGTTGAGCTTCCTGAGTTCTCTACCAAAGTAAATTTATATGTAGTACCCTTAGGGTCCTATGATGTAATCCTTGGGATGAATTGGTTATGGAGACATCTAGCAAAAGTAGACTATTTTGCCAAGAGAGTGGAATGCATAGACGATGAGAGAAACAAAGTCTCCATTCCAGGAGTACCACAGGGAATACAAGTGTGGAAAATTTCAGCAATGTAGCTTAAGAGGAGCAGAAAGAACGGGTGTCAGATTTTTGTAGTTAAAATGGAAGATGCAAGAAAGCCTGAGGAGATAGTTTACCATGATGATAAGATGTTTTGTGTGATGAGCCTAACTAGATCCTTAAAATTAAATGTGGATAACCTTTGAAACCTAGGAATTCGACCGTAACAATCAACTGTGCTCTAGAAATGAAATTCTCTCTTTTGAATTCTAAAAATTATACACTTGTTTTGTTTTTTTGCAAATATATAAAATGACGCCAAACATCAACTTAAGCAATTCCACTGATTATTTGAAATCAAGATAAACTGTTTATTCCAATAACAATTTTGAATGATTGAACCAAATCGTAAACATAGCAAACATATTCCATGTTATTCAAAATGTAAATAAGAACCTGCATATGTCTAACGCTGGCAGGATAATTCTCCTTGACTGCGACTTGTCTCTCTCCCCCATACATTCACGCTGATATTGTTGGCTGTAAGCTTACGGCTGGAAAGAATTTTCTAACACCAAACCCACACGTCAAACACCAATCTGCTTCAAACACAATTCAAAACGCTGACCTCCATACATGTAAATCATCCAACTAGAAAGCCGTTTTTCACCACCCAAGACCCGTCCATTCATGAACGCACAAATCACTGGCACAACTACCTAGCTCTAAGTGCCTATGCGTTGAAGAATTTACAATTCTCCTGCACGATGCTTCTCCCAAAACCCTCGTTTACTCTTCTTACAAATCGCACAAGGTAACCAAATTTTAATTAAGTCATTCCCTAATCTCTTCACAAATCAATATCCCATTATAAAGGTTGAATGCTTCTCCAAGAAGACCCGATTCCTCTTGGCTTCAACAAGACACCTTTAATGACTTAAAACTCCTTCACTCCAAACTTTCGATAATTCGAAAATATAAATATATCAACCTTTAAGAACATATCCAACATAAGTCAATAAAGCATCATTAAAACATTAATGATTTGACTTATAAAAAAAAATCCAAATTTAATTAATTAAGACATGCTTAATTAATTAAATAAATCATTCATTTTCAATAAATAACTTATAAAAAACCTCCAAGTGATTCAATTCATGGTGAGCAAAAATTGGGGACATTACAGTCCTCCCTCCCCAAGATTTGCTTGTCCTCAAGCAATCATAAAACTTTAACGCAACAAAACAGTCCACCCGGATCCCATGGATAGACATGTGTAATGTTCCTATCATAACCAAACGCCCGTAAAAATATCTCCAACATCCACAACATAATCAGCATCGTCTGAGAAACTGAACTCAACACTCGAACCGGTGAGACTGAACCAGAAACATCATACAGAAGTAACTCAACCGATAAACTGAACTTGCCTCCAATCTTCCCACCAACTAAACTATCATACCAGTCGTCCAACGGACACACCGATGTACTCTGCAACTGGTAGATATCCTGAACATGAGGATCAAATGTAAAACTGTATGTACTCCTCACTGTGTATACCTCTGTGAATTGCTCGTCAAACCCTGTCTGACAACCCACAGAAACTGTCTGATAACCCGATGCACTGATAGGCTCCCAAGCAACATCATCATCCCCACTCATCACCTGAAAGGGATTATCACTGAGCTCGAACAACGGATTGTCATACAACATAGTGATATCCATATCAAACAAGGGATTGTTCACAAAGTGAACTGCTCCCAACTATCGATCTGAGCTAGGAAACTGTGAACAGTGAGAGACGTGATGTGTAACTTGCTCTATCTGAAAGGGTTCATGCCTCCGTGAATCATCGCTATCTACTACACAAGAATACATAGTGCGTAGACTCCCCTCAGAGAGGCAATGTAGCACATACTTCTTACCCTAATACTCAAATCTCATCTCCAACGCGCTCAAGCTAAGGTAGAATTCCTTAATCTCCTGTAACCACTGCATCCCTAACACCGCATCCATCTCTCCCAAATTGAGCACATAAAAATCAGATTTCAACTTGTAATCACCAAAGAACAAAGAGAGATGATTGATGCGCATGGTACAGGTGAGGGTATAACCATCGGCCACCCTAACTCGAAATCCCGCAAACTCCTCAATTTGAAGACCACACTGACTAGCAACTCTCTCATGAATGAAATTGTGTGTAGCTCCAGTATCCAATATAGCAATACAATGTTGCCCGTCCACTAATCCCCTCAGTCTGAAAGCAGTGGTAAGTGGAACAGCAGTGGACAACACTATAGGAGATAGTTTGGCATCGGGACCAAACTCTGCAAAGACCCTCTGGCCCTCATCAAAATCTGAATCAGCAAGCTAATGAGAAGTCTCAGCCTCAACCTCATCATAGTGCACCCACAAAGAATGGTTTGCCTTACTCTTAGGCCTTAAGGGACAATTGTGCTCTCTATTAAAAGACCCCTTGCACCAAAAACACAGTTGTCTCCTCCTCAAATCCTCACGAGTCGCCTCATCATATTTTCTAGCAGATTTCTTTTTTTTATCAACTACTGGTGGGGGTACCTCATTTGCAAATAAAGTAGTAGATTTAGGTTGCGCTTGCCCTTTAGAGGCTGCAAGCTCCATGTTCCTAGCTTTCTTGATGGCCCCTTGTAAGAGCTGAAGATCAAATGCTCTAATCCACCCTCTTAAGGGCTCCTGTAATCCCTCTGTGAACAACATAACCAATCGTCTCTCTATCATATTAGGAACCATGACAAAGAGTCTCAAGAATTCAGCAATAAAGGATTCTAAACAACCGGTCTGCCTAAGCTGAGCAAGGTCCCAGATATAAGTTTTTGGATCCTTCTAATCAAAACGTTCGACCAAACCATCTACAAACTTCTAGTAGGAGACGATCTGATCATGATGTAAAGAGACCAACCCATGGTACCACCAGTCATGGGCTATACCATCTAAATGGAAAACAGCAAACCTGATGGCGTCCTCCTCAGACATAAGACATAAAGTCAAATAAGTGTCGAGCTTGTGAATCCAAGGTCTAGTTGTCATTTCCCACTCCCATCAAAGTGTGTCAATGTCGATTTGCCGGTTGCCTGTTTCAATTCATGATTCACCTATCTCTGTCTCCCATCAGTTCTACCTTTAGAACGTTCTCTCTTTTGAGTCATGAACCTGTCAAAATTAAGATGTTGCTTTACCTCAGGTGGTAAAGCATCTCACTCAGTGTGCAAAGCTAATAAATCATCAGCAAAAGAAACTTCATCATCGAAATTAACAACATCGATCTCAGGTCTCAAGAAGGTAGGACGTAGAGGCCTGTCCTGTGTACCTGTCAAATCAATTCTGGACCTATGAGAACTCGCTGAAATACTCCGGGCATCTCTGTCCCTGCCCTGATCGCGTGGCAGTGTAATGCGCTGGAGGGTGTCAGACAAATTTTGTAATACAATAGCCATCTATTGTTGGCCAGCTGCCAAGTCTTGTTGGCTGCGCGCAATATTCCTAAACACCGTCCTAGCTTCTCCATCTTCATCAAAACCTGTGTTATCTGGAATTCTTCCTTCCACATTTCCCTGTCCCTGATCACCAGGCGGAGGAGAATTTCTCCCTCTGCGAGCATAATGGAAGCCTAGAATGTATCTATCTCTCTGCATTAAATTCTAAAACAAAATCCCACTTCCCTGCAGGCTGGCAAGAAAAATGCTCTGATACCACTGTGATGAGCTTGCCTGGTTCCTTCTTTAAATTAAATGTGGATAACCTTTAAAACTTAGGAATTCAACTGTAACAATCAATTGTGCTCTAGAAATGAAATTCTCTCTTTTGAATTCTGAAAATTATACACTTGTTTTTTTTTTGCAAATATATAAAATGACACCGAACATCAACTTAAGCAATTCCACTGATTATTGGAAATCAAGATAAACCGTTTATATTCCAGTAACAATTATGAATGATTGAACCAAATCGTAAACATAGCAAAAATATTCCATATTATTCAAAATGTAAATAAGAACCTGCATATGTCTAACGCTGGCAGGATAACTCTCCTTGACTGTGGCTTGTCTCTCTCTCCCACATATTCACGTTGATACTGTTGGTTGTAAGCTTATGGCTGGAAAGAATTTTCTAACACCAAACCCACATGTCAAACACCAATCTGCTTCAAACACAATTCAAAATGCTGACCTCCATACATGTAAATCGTCCAGTCAGCAAGTCGTTTTTCACCACCCAAGACCCGTCCATTCATGAACGCACAAATCACTGGCACAACTACCCAACTCTAAGTGCCTATGCGTTGAAGAATTTACAATTCTCCTGCATGATGCTTCTCCCAAAACCCTTGTTTACTCTTCTTCTTACAAATCACACAAGGTAACCAAATTTTAATTAAGTCATTCCCTGATCTCTTCACAAATCAATATCCCATTATAAAGGCTGAAAGCTTCTCCAAGAAGAACCGATTCCTCTTGGCTTCAACAAGACACCTTTAATGACTTAAAACTCCTTCACTCCAAACTTTTGATAATTCGAAAATATAAACATATCAACCTTTAAGAACGTATCCAACATAAGTTAATAAAGCATCATTAAAACATTAATGATTTGACTTATAAAAAAACCCCAAATTTAATTAATTAAGACATGCTTAATTAATTAAATAAATCATTCATTTTCAATAAATAACTTATAAAAAACCTCCAAGTGATTCAATTAATGGTGAGCAAAAATTAGGGACATTACATTTTGTGGGGTGTCAACTCAATTAGTGGAAGTATGGTTGAATCTTTTGCAGACAAATACTTGTACTTACATGAATTTCAAGATGTGGTTCCAAAAGAGTTATCAGGACTACCCCATGCCCTGAATCTCTCTTGTCCAATAAATTGATTGAGAGTCAGTAACTCCCTGACCTCCAGTGGTAAGGTCATATACTCCGTATAATGATGTCGGATCTCCTATGCTATTGAGATTTGTAATTAAAGCCCTCGGCCCTGTTGGGTAGGTGACTCCTCCTGTTGCCTGAAAACATGTTGTATATGACTCGAAACTGAACTAGAAGTTGTAGTAAATTTCATCCTGTGGGCGGCTAGTCTCACCTATATAAGTAGTGCGCTGTGGTTGTTCCTCCTGTAACTGATTCTGCTTAACCATTTGTCCCAACAACTAAGACATCATATCCATCATAAAGTCAAATTTCCTCTCAATCCTATTGCTAGGACTGATTGACTTAGCCTTCTCTTTTTCCTTCTCATCCATGATATTTGTAACCCTTTCCCTATCACTACAATCTGATCTATGAAGACCAAGAATGCCAGAAACTGTCTCACCCTCAGGAACTAATGGCAATTGCCACTGTGTGTGATGCCCTTTCTTGGTGTAGGTCTAATAGTTCTATTCACTCATCAAGGGTTTATATTTTGTTCCCAACCCTAATCAAATCCTTTATAGGGTTTCCTTTATTTAATAAAGTTTTATTTTAATTTATTCCCCTTCATATGGTTCGAACTACTTCAAGGGGCCCCTTATTCATTAACTTTTTCCTCTTTTTTAAAACAACATTAAGGCCACTAGGAATGTGTGCCATGGGGGCCACTTAATGCAATAATATATTATAAAGTAATTTCTATTAAAATCACTTTATTTTAATTTAAAATAACACATTAAAATAAAAAACTTTAATATTTCAAATTTATTCCTGGATCCATCACCTGAACTCCAAACTGAAAACAGAGTGTTGCCGCCAGTCCAAGGATGATGTCTAAATAGTAAATATAGCAGGGCCACAACCAGTCCCCCCTAAAAAATAGAACCCCCTCCTAAATTTTAGGAAGCTATCTCAAACCATCTGAAATGGCTCAAAATGCTTCCCAGACCATCTCCTTGTCTCCTAAAAAATAGAGATCCTCCTAAAACTACGAGATTGCATCTTCATATTTAGAAAGGTTTGTAAAGCCCCTGCAAGGCTCCACTAACCCCGGTCAGGTCCCCTAGCTCTAATGACCTACGAGAACCCCTGATTATAGGCCAACCTCTATTGTAGTTTGAACTCCCTATGGAGGGAGCATTATAGTCATCATCATTTGCAATCTACTCAGACTCTAGATCAATTTCATCAAGGTCAACTGGCTCGTCATCCTCAAGGATAATTAATTTTGTCTATGTAGAAATCAATCTTGGCAATTGAAAGTGAAAAACATAAAGAATGCAATAATAACCATGATTGCAAGTATATTAAACGTCTAATCTTGAGCTTTATTTAGCTTGCTGCGGAAGTTGTGGTGAACAAACACCATATCATTCATCTATTGAGTTAGACAATTGTGTTTCTTGAAATGTATGTGTTCAAAAACACACCAAGCATCCTCACAAGCGGATGAACCACATGGCTGGCTCAAAATGTGTCTCAGCATTCATCTGAAGCTTTTGGTTTTGTGGCCAAAAAAATTCCCTTCGATGCATTGAAAAATACAAATTACTTGGAGATGATATCGTGTAAGAATATCTTAAAATCTCAACACCTTTAATGTACATGTCCACAATATAGAGAGATTGTCAAAAGTTTATAGAGTCTACCAAGTTTGAATATCTTCCTGCCTTCCACGACAGCCTTAATTGAGAGAAAACCCCTTGCTTGCTTCTACATTGGCAATACATTGGCAACTCTGCCATAGCTGTCTCGTTTTTTCTAAAATAGAAACACTTTGGCCATGCACATAAACAAGCCCTACGTGCCCTCAACAGCATTATATTTGAATGAAGAAAATAACACTTAATGGCCTGAAAAAGTATCACAGCTTCTCATATAGAAAAAGGTCTCCTAAGTGCACAAAAGAATAATATATACTAGTTTCAAAGGCTCCCAAAGCATGTTATGCATTAAAATGTGCTTACAACAGCGATGAAGATAACAAGATTGTACAAGCTGAAAATATTTCTAAAGCCTAACAGAAGAAAAGCTGAACTTCAAATAGTATATGACCATAAATTACGAACTGACTTTATCACATACGAAGGGAAATAGATAGCATACAATGAACAGACAATTACTCTGTTTAACATTTACAATGGATTTTTTATCATTTAAATTTTTTATGCTAAAACATTTTTTGTATCCACTAATGAAAATGAACAATTTGCATACTAACGTGTATTGTGTAAGCAAAACACATACCTGACTGCTAGAATTTTCTTCTGGACCTTCAATGGTAGGATTTACATATTCTTCTCCAAAAAGATCTGGCCGTAATGGAGCATTACTGACCACAAGAAATCGCCCAGCTTGTACTTTATAAATATGACTGTCAATGGATAAGGAAAAACAAAAAAACATACTATCAGCAAACAATTAAATGCTATTTCTTCCACCCTGCAAATGTCCTAAATCATGAGATTGATGTAAATACAAAACATACATTTCATTTTGCAATAACATATAGCAAATACTTTTGCACGGCTAGTACCCTAATAGAAACAATCAAATGCCTAATTATTGTGCTAAGCTATAAATTCTTTTATTTAACTGTACTTGTCCCATCAGTAACATTCAAAGAGATTTATCTCACTTGTACAGGCCAAGTTCTTGTGCTAAAGATTTCAATTTCTGATGATCCCCTTCTCTTCGCTTGATGATAATTTCCTGCTTATGCTCCTGCAATTTTAGTTCTTTGATTTGTTTGCTCCACTGGTCATTCAGCAGTTTCATCTTTCCATTCAAAAGACACATCAACAAAATTTTCTTTAGATATTAAATGTGCATGAGAAAAACAAATTGCTGTTGAAATATAGATCATTTTAAAAATTTGACCATAACCATAACATTACAGGTAGAACATGCAAGAACATATCTAAATTGGGTCATATATAGAATCTATAAAGCTTCATTAAAAGCTAGGCAGGTCTTGATAAGTGTTTGTGCCATTGAAAGATTGCAAACATTCTCACACAAACAAAAGAGGAAATGTCATGTGGTAAAGAACAGCATCTACTAGCTAATACAAAACAAAGTTTGAACAGCATGCACTGGCTAATTCAAAACAAAGTTATGATATAGATTACAAACCTTCTGATTACCATCAGCATGTACCCCACCAAAGAAAAAATTATTCCTGTAAAAAAGAACCTAGATTCCAATAAATGTAGCGATACACTTCGAATTGGAAGTTGTGACCCAGAGCTAATTTAGCTAGAATGAATCCATCTAGACCATATGTTTGACCAACATCAACCATCAACTGAAAATGCTTAAATTCACTTGTGATAATAAAATGGCCTAAAGAATGACAACATTGAACTTTCACCCACCTATCAAAGTCTCTATATCTAGCCACATAAGCAATCTACGATCTCTTATTAAATAGTTAGTAGAAGTCAATGTTATGGTAAATGGCGAGGATGCCAATGCCATTTTGTTAAATAATTTGCCTTTTAAACATTCCAATGTTCTTTTCAACTCAATCAGATGCCTTCTCAAACTCTAAAAGATATGATTTCAACTCTCATAGTTAAAAAATATGATTTCTTGTGGCATTGTTAGCAAGCTCAACCACCTAGTTCTCCAATTTTTCAAATAGATTTTCATAGGATATTGCTTTGTCTTGAAAGATTCTATGATTGTGTTCCTTCCATATCTCCCATATCATGGTGGAGGGGAGTATGCACCACATGTTGTCAAAGAGCTCTTCCTTGTCTTCCTCAGCCACAAGACGAACAATGCTTCAAGATCCTATGGAAGTGGACATTAGAGGTTCATTTTTGTCATAAAATGCTTCAAGCATGACTCTGAGAAGGGGCAAGCTAGTAGTAGATGGTCTGTCGTTTCTTCCTTTGATTTGCATAGAACACAACTCCCCTGGCCATGGAATCCCAACTTATTAAGTCTGTCTTGAGTCAAAATTCTCCTTTGGATAGCCTTCCAACCCACCTATTACTATTTGCTCCATAGTAATTTGACTGGCCAATTTTGGTTGGCAATAGTCGCCTATTTCACCTTATAACCAATCTTTACCTTATAGTCCCCTGATGTTGAGTTGCACCATGTTATAACATCTGCTACATTGGAAGGGGAGAAAATCCTGTTGTTGAGGATCTCTTGAAAAGCTTCCTTCTATTCCTTGGGCGTGTTCACAACCTCAAGAGAGCGCCATCTCCATCATGAGACGCCATCTATAACAATCTGCTCCCAATAATTGCTAACTTCATTCCGCCATTCTCGAGTAGTTTCTATTCTAAGGCCATCCAGATTCTGATTGTTTCTTAGTATTTCATAGCCTTACCAAGAATCCATCTAGAATGAAGCGCTTCTTCCATCTCTTATTTCCCAAGTAATGTGCTTTGTGCTTGTATCCCTACAGTCCAATATATAATTCCAAATCACCGAGCACGGTGGTGGGTTTCTAGTAGTGAGGAAATGAATGGGCTCATTTGAATCTAGATATTTCCTTCTGAGAATTTGGACCCACTTTTGCTCCCCTTGGTGTATAAATTGCAAACAAGCTGCCCCCATGGCAAAGTTCATGATGTTCAACTACCTAATGCCTGCACCTCCAGCCTCTTGTGGAGTGCATATCTTGTCCCAAGATATGAGTGGGAATTTTCACTAGTCTTCCATTCCACTCCAAAAGAATCTTCTCATAATCGGAATTATGAATTCTTCTACAACCTTAGAAATTCTCATAGAAGACAAAGAATATACAAGGATGGCAAAGAGCCTCGATTTTAACATCAAGATTCTTCTAGCTAAAGTGAGCCATTTACCTTTCCAAGTTTCATCTTGTTTTTGCAATTGTTTTTTTGTTTTTTTTTTATCGGTAAAAGGCTGAAGTTTTTGCAATTGTTAATCAAGCTTTCCCAATAGAATTTTTTGTTGATCCCAACAAAGAGTGGCATTCCCAGAAATCTCCCCAGAAAGTTTGCAACTTTCAAATCTAGAATTCTAGCAATATCTCTTTATAAGCTAGGTTGGGTGTTAAGGAAGAATACCTTTGATTTCCTCCAATTGATAATTTGGCCTGAGGCCTTGCAGTAGTTGTTCAAGAGAGAGCTGATGACTCTGGCTTCTGTCTGACTGGCTGTGCCAAAGAGCATCATGTCGTCAACGAACTGCAGATGTGTCACAGGTACTAGACCTGGAGTGACTTTCATACCCTTCCACCATTCTTCAGCTCTGACAAATACTTCTACTAAGAGCCTCAACAATTATAATGAGAAGGAAAGGCAACAAGGGGTCGCTCTTCCTTATTCCTCTTGATGAGGCAAAGAAAGCTTGCGACGCTCCATTCATTAGGATCGAAAACTCCATCCACATTCTATTGAAGCCAAACTTTTACAAGACACCCAATAGAAATTATCTATCAATCAAATCATAAGCCTTGAGGATGTTGAATTTGATGATCGTGTTTTCTGTTCTAGCTTTTCTTCCCGAGTGAATTGCTCCATGTGCAGCCACTAAGCCTTTCACTATCGATCTACTAGGGGAGAAACCACTTTTTTCTTCTGATACGATGTTCTTGAGCACTCCTTTCAGTCTGTTGGCAGCTACATTTTGCTTAGGATGGTTTCCTTTTGCTTTAGATGTTTTTCCAGATTTTCAAGCAGGAATCATCTGTTTTTCCCTGTGAAAACTGAAATGATGAATATTTTGTTTCTTATATATATATATATATATAGGGCAAGGGCACCAAGTCCCTCATTTCATTTATGATGAATCGTTTGACATAGATGATAAGCTGCAATTGCTTTAAGTGATTTTAAAATTAATTTTCAAATATTATATATTATTTTAGCCACCATCCCCAAAACTTGTCCCCATGTTCCAAGTCTCTTGTGGGAAACTGCATTTTAGTTGCTCAAGATATGTGATTGGTTGCTGTAAAAATGGCTGCAGACACTTAAAATTGTGAAGATTGACGGTATTTCATGTATATGAGAATAAGTAATTGTTTCACACAAAGGTGAGACAGAGATAGGGTTGTATACCTTTTGGAATCCCAACGTATTGCTAAGCTTGAAAGTTGGAAGAGCTTATCATCAAAAGATTAAATTCATATTCTAAAGAAGTAGAACTATGGATAAAAAAAACATGGTGTTAGGCAAGGAGATAAAATAGTACAGATATGACAGGAACATTTCTGTATGGGCATTAATGTATTTTACTACAAGTTGGAAATGGCATTCCTATCTAATTATCTAAATTTCTATTACAGTTCCAAACGTTCTATAAATAATGCATTTACCTCTTGAATTGGATCCCCAATTCCACAATCTACCTCAGTGGGTTGCCCGTTCCAAACAATGTTACCTTGTAGGTTTTTGCTTGATATGAGAGTGGTGGCACCCCACCTAACACAATCTTTTGGTGACCATCATTTAGACAATCATATATTATCATTAATGATGTACTGATTCAATAATTTTGTTATTACTCATCAGTTTAGCTAGTAGTGTGCATTACATGGTAATTAAGACCAGCTAAACAACTAAACCAAGGCTCACATATTAACTGAAAACTATTGGTCCCAAAAAAATATCGTTTCCACATCTGAGGTATAGCTGATGATTTTCCAATAATTCCTCCCTCGATTAGCAAGCATTGTACTATGCAGTACTTATAGAACATAGACATTATTCTCTATATTCATTTGTATTGTATGTGCATCCAACTACTCCTTTGGACTACAACTAATAAATTAAAAGTGTATATTTTATAATTAAAATCTCTAGCATTGTTGCCCTTCCAAAGCAAAGTAACATGTAAAGTAAAAAGGGAGTTTCAATCGACAACCATTTACAATGATACAATATAAAAGAACAAAACTAGAAGTGTCAATCGATACAAGAGCTAAAAATGAAATAGAAACTAAAAGAAAGACAACTGGCCCAAGATTTTAAGTGTATGTGAGAACTATTGATATGGGAGAACGATAAAGAAGAGTCAGCCCAAAACTAAGTACTTGTAGATTCTATCAAAGCTAGTTTGATCATACCCAAAAATGATGATCAACTCCCAAACAATCTATCTAGACTGCTAATAAGCCACAAAAGCATTTCAAAAGATCTCCATGTAAAAAGAGAATGTGGAGGACAAAGACAAAAAATCTTACAATGTAAGACAAAAGATATCATTAGGAAGAGGGTTAACAACTAGAAAACATGAGAACAACAAAGAAGAGTTGGCCAAAACTTAAGCACTTGTACATTCTGTCGGAGTTAACTTGATCATGCCCAAAGATGGCGATCAACTCTCAGAAAATCTATCTAGACTCCTAGTTGAAAGATGAATAGAAAATACTGAGAGGAGGAGGGGTGAATCGGTATTTTAACATTTAAAAAATCTTTAAGGCATAAAACTCAAAACAAGATACACAGAGACAAAGACACAGTGTTTATCACGTGGAAAACTCTTTCGGGTATAAAACCACGGTTTACTGATCTGCAAATGAATGGGCACCAACCCAATTACACTAAAGAGCATCAACTCTAACTTACTGAGGCTTCAACCTCTATTACAAAAGAAGCACCAACTTCTGATTACAAAACTTCAACTATTCACTGAAAGGTTCCAACCTTCACAGATAAAGATTAACAGATTTGAGAAGTAGTACAACTCATTTAGTTGTAGATTTCTTCAGCTGAGTTCCTGCAACATACTCTTTAATAAAGATAAAGTCTCACTATGACACTATAACAAATGACATACAGACTTTCATAAACATACTCACAACCTCTTACAGCACAGTGAATTTAATCACTGAGTATAACACCCAAAAACATTATGAGACAGTGCTACAAAAAAAAACTCATTCAATACTACAACAACCACTCTGAACCTTAAGCCAACACTACACACACACAGGAATGCATTCCGCAGAAAGTAACCTCAAGGTTATTCATGCCACTGCCCAGCATGTCAAAAACTTACACTCACAAACTGCCATTTGATCTATCTTCTCATAAACATCCTCGCACCACACTCACTTGATGCCAGAGTTGACATACGCAAATGACAAATACTTTACAAGTTTTTCACAACCCTCTTAAGAGAGAAATTGCACCACTTCCAGAACGCTAAGCCCAACACCAAAAAATTGATCAAATATACTTGCAGATAACTTAGTCGATGTTCTGCTTGAGGAAATCAGTTACACCAAACTCATTCGAACCAAAAAAATGATTACAAAAACTTCGGCGTTTGTCATACCTCAGTCGGCTAACAAAATCGACTCAGAATATACCAAAAACTAATTCAATAACTCCCGCACCGAAAACCGTAACTGCCCAGTTCAAAAATTTGTTTCGACTCCAGCCAATAAAAGTAGATATTTCTGTTAAAAACGCCAGATTTTAGTTAGAAACGCCATCATACAGCGATAAGCATTGGTTTTCTTAATTTTACACGACTCATACCACTTATCCTTAGCATTTTAAAAGCTTTGATTGAATCTCCAGCCAGGTGTCGTGAGAGCTGGAAATAGAATCAACGACAGCTCCATCACTTTCGTCTTTATTAGAAACGGATGAGGTAAATTTTTAATTAATTCAAATCAAATCGATTCCTTTTCCTTTGTCGCCTCTCTTCCTCGCTCTTCAATCAACCACTCCGCACATTATCGGTGACAGGGCACACTAGTCTGAATATGCCAAGTAGGTACTGTTGTGACCTTATTCACCTCGCCCATCTTGGATGGAACCCCCTTTCTTCTCGTCTTGTTCGGCCCTTTTTTTTTCTTTGTCGTTTCGGACTCTTGTAGTTCCTTGTGGTTCATTTGGAGAAATGATGAGTTTTGACCTAGTCCTCGATCAAAGATAGTTTCAATTCTGAGGTGTTGTCCAATTTGGATTTTATTTTTTTATTTCTGGATGCCCTCCCCTTTTAAAATAAACTAATTTGATGGCGAGTCTTTACGAAACCCGTAAAAGGAGCACTTATCAAAAAATGGTCCATCGTGGAACTCCAAGCATGCAAACACAAAATACATGGAGTTAAAGAAGTTTTCAAATAAAAATCCACAAGTGACCCACTACTGTGCTCTAGTGCACATTCCAAAGTTACAATTATAGAAAAATCCAGTGACCCGTGTCAAAATGCACCAAAGCGCGTGTTTTGTAAGGTGAAGGGATAGAAATGAAGGAAAAGTTCGATGGGTATCTTTAAACACGCTCAGAACGCTAAGTCCACCAAGCCAGCGAGAAGTCCCGAATCAAACTAAATCCAAGGCATTCTTGAATTCGCGCTAGAGTACATTCCAATGGAGGTTGAGGAAAATTATGGTAATCACCCACGACAATACAGAACTACTGTTCACAACACAAAAATGGAAGGAGGACAGCCAATGTTTAAAGACCATCTTCGGGTACTAAAAATGAACCTGGACAGTAGGGATGAACCTTCAATGTCAAAGCAATGTTGCAGCGATCTCCCCAAGAGGAAGGGGTCCCGGCCAAATGAAGTCTAGAAGAAATAAAATGAGTCAGATATAGTGAGATAAGTACGCGCCCATGCTCGACATTTTCTCAAGGTTGGGGGAGATATCGCATCTCCCGCGAATCTTCAAATGCCAAAACTCATAAATGAAAAAGTTCACGCACCTCTGAAGGCACAAAGCACATATCCTCAAGCATCTAGGAGACGTGATGAAGCCCTCATGGATGCTCAAATCATACACAGTGAAGAAGACACCATCGCTCTCGAGCACCTCACGGGTGCAATATATAGCTGGATAAGAAACACGCAGGACATGATGATAGAAAGGTCGAGAAGAGAAGAATGGTTCAATGCACATCCAAGTACCAAAACATAGCTCTCCCATTACCTGGTCTACGACATCTCCAAAGACAAATGTCAAGCGCCAGTAATCATGAAGCCAGGTCAATAAGAAAAGTCTATTCCATGAGCAATGATGATATCTTTTGACGGTAGAGGCCAGGCTCGTTTGTAGCACATCAGGCACGAAACCCACAAGATGGAGAAGTGATCCCGAGACATCAATCCATCATAAGCACCCAGCGCAATTTGGTAGCAATTGAGGAACTTTTCGAACATGAATCTCCAATGTGTTGCACAGAAGGAGAATGTCCGTGAATGTCCCTGGGCATTTGCAGCGCAAACATAATGAATAAAAGAAATGTGTGAAGGCTCGACACTCACCACGAAAAGGGAAATCATCCATCGCATCCGCCAATGGGTGCCCAGTCCAGGAATGGCCCTGTCAAGGAATGCTTGCCGCCATTGGGCTCTATACAAGTCTTGGACAGAATGAAGGAGAAATAGTTCGAAGTGAATAAATCAAAAACTCATGCTAGAACGTGCTCCAATGTGAATAAGAATGGAGGAATTATGTAGAACCGTGATTTCAGGTGGATGAAGGAAATGATTGGAAAAGCGGTCGGGCGCAATTCAACACGTTTCGGCGTAAAATCCAAATGCAAAAGAAAATCCACAACTATATGAAAATCTCGCTCCCGTAAATGAAGGAACGCAGTTCAACGCAGTCAACGGTAATTCCCAGCTCAAGGAAAATCCACAACCAAGCCAAAACCCCGCCCACAAGAAAGGAACGCATTTTCTCCCAAGTTGGGGAATGAAGGATGTGAAGAAATTTCAAAATAATCCTCCAAAACTCCAAAATGCCACCCGCGTAATTCGGAGCGTATTTCAACGCATGTGGAGGAAGGTCAAAGGAAAAAAAACATCCTCCACTACTTCCAAACTCATTCCAAAATCACGCCCAGAGACAAGTAAATTTTTTATCTTTGAAATCCACGTTGAGCTGGGAATGCATTGTCAGCACAAGGTTATAAGTGTAGAGGACTTTTTAATTAAATGGGAGATTGGGCATCCCATGTGGTTTGAACGTAAACACCAAGAAGACATGGAATTAATTCTATTATTTAAATTTATTCAAAGTTGCACTCGGGGCCATGATATGTCATAGATGGAAAATTGAAGAAATTTCTGAGAAAATTTGAAATTTTAAAAAGATTGGAAATTTTGAAGCATGGAGGAAAGGAAAGGAAAGGTCCTTTTATAGTCCACTATACCAGCCATATGTTTTTGGGTCTACATATGGTGACAGCAATATGGGACTACCCCATACTCCTTGCGAGAGGCAATCATTATGCTACAAACGAGGCGTACATACCCTACCCCCCAGTGGGATTTGAACTTGTGACCTTCCTTTCAAGAGTACAAGTTCTCCACCACTAGGCCAAAAATCAAAATCCAAAAAGTTGAAAATTTCGGAATTCTAGAGATTTTTTCAAAATTTGGAAAATTGAAAAAATCTCGAAACCTCAAAACAAATTTGGAAACTAGAAAATTTCCAAAGTCGTGGAAATTAGAAGATTCGGGAAACTTCGACAGTCTTGGAAATGTTTAAAAATTCCAAAATAATGAAAATTTTGGAAAATCGTGAAAAATCGGAAATTTCCAAAGAACTCCGGAAACTTTGAAAAACTCAAAATTCGGAAAATGATGAAAATTTTGAAATCTGTTAATCGGAAATTTGGAAAATTTTGAAAAAATAAGAATTTTGGAAAACGTGATAAAATTGAAAAAATCAAAATTTTGGAAGTTTTGGAAAAAGCCGGAAAGTTGAAAAGTTGAAACCGTGGAGAATTTTGAAAACTCTGGATTTTTAAAAAAATTAAAAAAACAAAAGGACCAAGATTTCAAAAATTGGAAATTGGAAACAAAAGGAGTTTTTTGGATTTAAATATAATATTAATTAAATATTGATTTATTTAATATTTAATTAATAAACCTTCAAAAATCAAAAAGCGATAAAGATGAGGAATTTAAGATTAATTAAATATTAGTTTTGGCTATATTTAATTAATAGTTTTAAAAAGCGATAAGATAATAAAAAAGTTGGAAGATAAAAGGGAGATTAAATCCCTTTTTCTTTAAATTTTGGTGGAAAATTAAATATTGAGATCTATTTCTCAATATTTAAAATCAGAAAATCAAAAGGTTGGATAAAGTCGGGAAAACTTCCTCATGAAGTAAAAGTGCTAGAATTGGCAAGTTTTTTTCAAAAATGGAGAAAAGTAGAGACAAGTGGCGTTTATGGAAAAGAATCTTCGCCTAAGTTGGCAGTTTCCTAAATTTAGCTCCCAGTTTTTAAAGCAGCTTTTAAGGGTTTTAGTCTATATATGAAGACTCTCATTTTGTCATCACACAAAGTTTGAGAAAACAGGTTAATGAGAGATTTTGAGGAATTGAGAGGATTTGAGTGAAGCTTTTCTCGAAAGTAGAGCAAGATTCTTGAGGAGAGATAGAATTTCCAAGCAAGAGGAAATTCATTATTTTCGAAAGGCGTGAAGAATTCAAGATTAAAGTTTCAGAGGATTTTTTTCAGTAAGTTGGTGGTAAAACATGATTTCGTGGAGGAGAGAAATTCGACCTCTGAAGGAAAAGATGAAGAATTTGTCAGATTTTCAGAATTTCCTCCTTAAGAATTTGGTCTTCTTTTTCGTTCTCATGCACAATTCTTATGTTTGTTTTGATTTTTGTTTTGAAAGAATGGCGGAGCCAAGAGGAACGAGCATGACGAGGAAGCAGTTGATAAAGAACGAACAGAGGAGTTTTTTCCCAGAATCCAAGATTGTTTCAAAGTGGGCAGAGATTGGAGACACTAGCCTCAGAGGCCTGGACATGACAGAGTTTCACAGAAGGATGTTTGGATATAAAGATCATCAACTGACCAATTTGGCCACCCGAATTATGAACAGTGGAATTGTGGCTATAGCTGGCTTTGCTCCGGCTTTTCAGCATTCTGAGCTGATCGTGGAATGCGCCAGGCACTTCAATTCAGGAGATAGAACGATTAAAGATTCTGACAAAAACATCATTGCAGACCTTTCTCCACCCGTTATCACTGAGCCATTTGGAATCCCTTCTTCCAAGAAGTTGGTGTTGAAGACAAAGGAGCAGGCACAAAGTTTTTTCTGCAGGAATTCAATACTATGAAAATGTCATAAATGACAAGTGGTTGAGAAAGAATAGATCCCACCATTCAAAATTGCCGAAGGAGTTGGTTTGGTTGGAATTCCACAGGAAATATAGCGACTTGTTCATGATGCTAAGTAGAATCTTTGGCATCCTACACTCCTATCTATTCGAGTCATGGATGTGGTAATTTGTCGAGCAAGTAGTTGAAGAGCACAATCACATGGACTGGGCTGGAATGATCAGTGACAACCTCAGTGAATAGTTGGTGAACCTCGAGCAATCACAGAAGTTTTATATGAGCTCCTATGTCATATAGATGTTGGCACAGAATACGAGGTATGAGGGATTGCGGTGTAAGGGAGCAATCGGAAGTGGCACTTCACAGCTGAAACTTCACGAGTGTTACCCTCAGTTGCATTTGCATGCCACAAATGATTATGTTCGGGTCAATGATGCCTTTGCAATGCGAATTGTGAGAAATTTGCAGAAAAAGTTGCACATGAGATTATCTGACGGAGCAATGAAGCTAGCGGAGGAATACGGAGCCTGGTTTATTCAATTTCCCACTTTCTCCTATATCAGAGTGCAGGGATTTTCGGCACAACCATATAAGCTTCCAAGATATCCTACTAACAAGATGATTCTGTTGGAACTTACTCGGCAACTGGTAGTATACGACAAGATTCAGAAAGGAAAGAAGAAGTTGCGATTGGATTTCCCGATTTTTGTAGGAGAAGATAAAATTGAAATGTGCCCATGTCTAAAGGCGACTGAGATCCCAGGATGAGTTACACTTCTTCCATCTGTCGTTCTACTTAGGAAGACTAGATTTTGATCCCTATAACAAAATCAAGTCGATGGCAGGAGCAAGGTATCAACATAGGACGCACCTTGAAGATTTTTGGGCCAATGTTGCAGATGAAAATGAGATGAGGAAAAGGATGCGCTCCAGATTGCCCCTAAACATCATCAGAGCTTGCAAACTCTTTCACGTACCTAATCAGATGGAGGAAGATTCAAATGTGCTTCAGAAAGGATATAATCTAGAAAAAGAAAGGGTTACTCATCCCTATGACTGGCAAAGAAAGGAGATTTCAGATCTTGATGTTTTGGCAAAACCAGTCCTGGACTTCACAAGGTGGTGGATTGAGCAACAACTTGGTAGAATGAGTGTACCAAAGGAGGACTCGACATACGAGCTATTAGGGCATCAACCACAACGGGATGAAAGACCAAAGCAAACTTCAGGAGAAAGGGTTGAAGAAGGAGAAATTTTGTCAAGGAGTGCAAAGCACAGAAAAGAAAAGAGTATTGCTCAGGAAACACACACAAAGAGGAGGTTGGATCTCCATATTGAAGAAACACAACAGAAGAGACCAAGAGTCGAGGAGATGCCATCCTCACCTAGCCGGACTCCAAGTGTGCAGGAGATAGGCACTTTTTCCAGACAAGAAGTAGAAGCAAGTAGAGAGAGAGTTGAGCAAGGAGAGCAACACGTGATGAGGTCAGTTCAGGATAGATTGAGCATCAACGCCAATGAGGGGTTTGCACCAGCAAAAAGTAGGGAACAGGATGTTACCACCGAGGAAAGTCTTGGTGTGTTTTTCAAAAGGATAATAGAAGAAGAGATTCCCACAGCTGAAGAGGAGATTCCCGCAACAGAGACACCAGCCCCAGAGGTGAAGGCAAAAAGTCCTGGAGCTAAGGAGATCGACACAAGAGCGGTGCAGGGACAGAAGAAGATGGTAGTTCAGAAAGATCAAGGTGCCACCATTCCAGAATGGGGAGGCAGAGGCTCTAAAGAATTCAGGAAAAGGAGGTTGACCCAACCATCGAATTACAAGAAATCATGAACAGGGTCAACCAATCACAGGAGAAAAGAAAAGCTAAGAGGTTTGTGAAGATTGTCAGAGGAGAGTCTGGGTCCAGAACTCTTCAACTTGCAACACTGGTTGTGGACAAAGCAAAGGATCAAATCACTCCAGATTAGTATAACGTGGTCGAGTTTGACGTAGGTCATGCCTCCCGAGAGCAGGTATTGGAGGAACTTGATGATTCTACACAGGCGGTCAAAAACAAGATGAGGAGATTAGAAGAGAAATACCAGAGGCAGAAGGGAGAGATCAAAGCATTATGCGACTACATCAGTAGTCTACCTCATCCAGTAAGGGAAGAAGGTCCATCTTTTGTTCCTCCGTTGATTGTTCCAACTGAGGCGGTAGAGAGTATAGACAGAATCAGGAGAAATTCTCAAGGGGTGGAGGCTTGGATCGAAGGCATCCAAAATGAGGCCCACAAGCATGCTGAGGACTTGGTACAAGTTTACGACAGGGCATTGGCCATCCTTTCTCAGATTGAGTGCATGGAGGAATCGTGGGAAGAGGAGCATATCTATCAGGATGAGATGATCATGGAATTGCAGGAGTTGATGGAGACACCCAGGCATGTACTACTTGACCGTGGGATGGTTAAAGAAGGAGAAGCATATGATTTCACCCGATGTTATGGAGCAGTGCTCATGGCCAAGGAAATGTTTGGGCATTTCATTGAGGAATCTGCTCGATTGAAGGGAATAGCTGAGAACGTCAAGCAAGAAATCTCCAACATTGTCGCATCACTGGTATCAGAAAGGTTGTATGAAAAGGAGATAACTGTAGGCAACCTGAAGAGTAAATTGGAGGAATTCTTTAGATTGAATTTCTTCACCAGGGATGATTTCGAGAACTTCTCCACCTTCTCGAATGATATGCACACTGCTCAAGATTTGATGCCAGAATGGGAGGACAACTTGAAAAGAGCTTAACGAACTATGGTAGCTTTGGAATTCAAGCAGGAATCAGCGTTGAGTGTCAGTATAGATGAGTTAGGAGTATTGGTAAGATTCCACGCATTCAGGCAAAGCGGTCAAAGGTAGATTCTGTGGTAGAGATGCATTTAATGCATAGTGGGCACGCTTAGTGGTCATTTATTGCACCCCCACTCTCCTTCTGAGCATGCATGGATAATGGGTACTTATTGCCCGCTATGGTAGTGGATTCCTTTTGCATTAATGTAGATTCCTTCTTTGCCCTAACCCTAATTAGGGCTGAGGTGGCATGATCTGGGCCATCAGTTATTGTTTGATCCAGGCCACCCATTGCATTCGAGGACCCATATAAAGGCCTCACTTTTCATTTGTAAGCAGCAAATTTTGAGATTGTTGCTAAAGAGCTACTCAGACAATAAAGTTTTCATTGTTGGTTTCATGGTGAATACTTGATGTGTTTTAGACTTTAGTGCTTGCTTGGTGTCATAATTCCCTCGTTTAGTTTAGATTTGTTGGATAAAGTTAGTTGAAGTGTTGTGATTGCAATGAGAAATATGATGGTGTTTTGAAGAGTTCCTTTGGTTCATACTTTTGCCACTTTACCAATTGTAAATCGTCGTGCAAAGTTAGCCTGAACCTCATTCATGCATATGCTTAACTTCTATCATTCGCGTACATTGTTCTTCATGATGGTGTTTGTGGTGGTATGAAAACCTCTGCATAAACCTTGAAGATTGCACCGGTTCTCGTGTAGTTGTAGTATAACTTGGCGAAGCGAAACCTGGTTATTGGGGATTTGTCCACCGAAGTATTGACCATTGCTACCATTGCCCTTAAGAGTAGATTAAAATTTATGAACCCTACTTCCTTTTGCTTTCCGCATATTCTGAAAATTCAAAAAAGGTGTTTCATTGCAAATCTTTCTAAGACTGAAAACGTAAGGCCCCTTGTCATATTCAACAAATCACATTTACCACTGAGCTTATCCATGGTCAAGACCTAACACGAAAGGAACTTTGGAGTGACCTATATGATCTTCTCGCAATCTTAGCATATATGGAACTGTGATCAAGAGAGGATAAGATACCTCGGTATTTTGTTCTAGTGTTTGGTGGGTCATAAAACGCACATCAACAGAAATTGGCGCTAGAAGGAGGGCTGAATTAAAATTCATTCTTGGAACAACTTGGAAAATCAAAGCATTGTTGGTGTGCAAACCCTCCATCGTCGCGCCATCAACAGAAACTGGCGCTAGGAGGGCAGAATTGAAATTCAAATCATCTCAAGTCATAATCAACAAGAAGAATCATCAATGGTAGAATTTATTGCAAGACGAACCCTCCATCGTTGCGCCATCAACAGAAACTGGCGCTAGAAGGAGGGCCTGGACATCAAATTGTTCATTTCACAATCAAAACCATCAAGTGAAGAAATTCCATCGACTAGAAATTTTATGAGCTTTCAAACATCAAATCAGAGATATGTTAGATCTCTCAAAAGTGAAAAAATCCAAAAAAAAAGTGAAAAATACAAAAGCCAAAAAAATCAAAAAGCGAAAATCCAAATAAAAAATTTCGATGGAGGAGCAGTCATTTCATATGTTTTGCCATCAAGACAGTCTCCTTGTGGATATAGTTGATTCAAGAGGATTTGAACACACAGTTGCACCCCAAGAATTTGTCTCAGTTTGGCATACCAAGGAGGTGTCGGATTCATGAGACTACCAAGCATGAGGAGATGAATTGCTTGACCTTCTTGTTGAGGATAGAACTAGTGTTGCAAGGGAAGATTTTCTGTTGGGATGTTCTGAAGCCAAAATTGTGCATAAGGCCCGATGATGATTACAATGGAAATGATCCTTTCTCAAGGTTCAAATTGAGAATTCAGAATCAGATTGAGACTGGTAATATACGACTCGAAGGTGTGTTGCTTCCCCGTTGGTGTCGGATTCACAAATCATCTCACTCAGAATTCACTTGTCAAATTTGTGGAGAAGCCATCAATCAAGTTACATATCAGCTTAGATTATTAGAATTACCATGGAAATGCATCCGAAATGAGCATCTCAATCCTACAACAAAAGAACAAAGTATTGCAATATCATTAGATTATGGAGGAAGAAAATTAGAAGAAGATGGTACGATTGAATCAAGCATTCCAGCTGACGAAGATTGTTCCTACATCACACCTGAAGAAGACGTTGTTGGAGTCAAGATCAAAGAAGCCATAGATGACCTTCAAGAAATGATAGGTCATATTCAACACTTGGAAGCGTCAAAACATGAGGATCAAATGGTTATTCCAAGGGAAGAAAGACAACCACGTGACAGAGAAAATCGTTCTAGTAACTCTCATGCAGGAGAAAATTTTGATCAACGTTTGATCTTGCAACACAAGGAGTTTCCAAAAGGAGAAATCCTTAACAAGGTAGTCCATTCACATATTGTTAAGATGCAGGAACTGTTGAGTGCCTTCGAACAAGATAAAATATTAGATTATGGACTGGCCACCACGATGCAAGCAGAATTGGACAACCAATTCGAATTGGTGCTAGGTCCACTACTCAAGATCCGAGGACAGATTTTAGAAGAGATTGCACAAGAAGAAATACTCGGTGGTGAGAAGATTGCTATAATAGAAGACGAATATGAAGAGCCATTTGGGTTGGTGGTACACCCATAACTGAAGAAACAAGAAGAAATAGTGGGTGAAATGTTCCATATTTCCAAATTTCTAGTTGAGTCATGTCACAACAAGCCTGCTATGGAGTGTGAAGATGATCAACATATCTCAAGTGCGAGCGGGATGGTTCATCACCAGCTTCGTCCTGTAGATGCAATATATGACAACACGCAGGAATTATTGCCCGAGAACGAAGATGACAAGGTTGTCTCTTTCCTTACTCTTAATTTTGAATGTTATGAATTTGATTACAGAAATTTAGGAAGAACAACTTGTTTATGGATTAATCATGATCCCGAGGAGTTACCCCAGTTACTAATCTTTCCTGAGGATTTTATTGAGTTTGAGATTTGTGTTGTGAAGGATTACTTTTCAGAGTTTAAGGATGAATTTGCAAGAATTCAAACTATGACCAATACCATGTTGCTCCTGCACATCTTGAGGAATCATGTTAGGAGTTGTGTATATTTCAATTTTTTGAGTTTTGTCCGTTCAAAGTTTTTGTTTTGTTAGAGTAGGTTTCCTTTTAGTTTTGGTTTTCTTCGGAGGGTTCCTGTTTTGTGAGAAAGGTGGTCCAGCTCAAGAACACTCTAGCACTTGTACTTAGTTATGTTTAGTCCATTTCTTGGATAACTATTTGTGAAATGCTTTAGAATCCAAGGTTTTTCTTTTTCAACTTTATCATTTGGTTAGGGCGTGTCCTTGACTTGGAAGTTTAATCATTTATTGTGTCATAACATCGGGATTCCATGATTACTATATCTTTTCACACCTAATCAATTGCTCTGAGTCATTTAATATTCTTTGGGAGAAGTCATGGCTTGGGAAAAATTTAAAATCTTGCTTCAGCGCCATTGTAATTCCCTAACCCATAGTGAGCTTCACTACTCACAAGCCAAGAAAAAGGAAAGAAATGCAATATCAAAAGAAAGAAAGAGGAAAGAAAAGAAAATTAAGATTGGCTTTGGGAATACGCGGACATCTCTACAGGTGTTCGAAAGAATAATTCGCCGGAAGTAGAGCGATCTCCGTGGGATTACAGCGACAACCTCGTCGGGGCTATGGACTCCTGACTGGCAGCGAGGCAATGTCTAGGATGCTTTTGGAGTCAAGAGGAATGTATAACTTGTCATGACTAATCTCAGGGATTCTAAGTGTTCTTGTCGAGCGGGAATTAATGCATTTGCACACACCT
>MU224078.1:3765808-3789809 GCA_018584345.1 Thuja plicata | reverse complement strand
AGCGAGGCAATGTCTAGGATGCTTTTGGAGTCAAGAGGAATGTATAACTTGTCATGACTAATCTCAGGGATTCTAAGTGTTCTTGTCGAGCGGGAATTAATGCATTTGCACACACCTATGTAATCACAGTTGAAGAGGTTCTGATCCAATACTTGGTTTTTCTCCCTTTTTGAGTCTTCTTCCTAGTCTTTTGATCGGTTAGAAGAAATTTTCCAAGTATGGAGCAATTTCTATCCTTGAAATGTTCAAGAACATTTATTCGAATTGGTGCTAGATGTTGTGACCTTTTCACACATCGCCCCATTGTGAATGGGGACCCCCCTCTTTTTTTGTTGGCCTTTTCTTTTTGGCTTTCGTTCTTGGCAGCTTTTGGCTCAGTCCCCTAATGTTCCCCATATTTTGATGTGAGAATTGGTAAAATTTGGCCAAGTCTAGAAAAGTGTTGTCCACCTGGCTCCTAGAATGGAAACTGTGTTTGTCTATGAATTGGGTCAAGTGTGAATGAGAATTGATCTTTCCAAAAAGAATGTCAGTGAAATTTTGAATGTCTTGACATACTTGCTATTTTTGGAAATTTCTATTTTTAGTATGTCTATTTTTAGTAAGTTTCATTGCGTCCCAGAATGGCCTTATTTTGAGTTTGGAAGTACTTACTATTTTTAGTAGTGTCTATTTTTAGTACATTTCTTTCCCTCCCGGATTGGCCTTATTTTGACTTTGGAACAACTTACTATTTTTAGAAATTCTATTTTTGGCAGGTCTATTTTGGGAACAAGTGAGCTATGACTGATATTGAGACAAAAGGGTATACAATTCTATATCCAGAATAATTTGCAAGCGAGGCTGTCAATCAGAAAATGGTTGTCTGGAAACACCCTTGAAATATCCAAAAGTGGAAAGGCATGAAAAACTCGGAAAAATTCTAAAATCTTGAAATCTTGGAAAAATTGGAAAATTCCAAAATCTTGGAAAACTCTAAAATCTTGAAATCTTGGAAAATTCCAAAATCTTGAAAAAATTGGAAAAGTGGAAAATCTTGGAAATTCTAAAATGGCTAAGTGTTGGAAAATTTCTCCTTCATGGAAGGAAAAATGACTAAGTGTTGGAAAATTTCTCCTTCATGGAAGAAAAAAATGGCTAAGTGTTGAAAATCTTGGAATATTCCAAAATTTTGAAATCTTGGAATTCTTGGGAAAATTCCAAAATCTTGAAAAAATGGGAATCCTTGGAAAATAAAGGAAAAAGCAGGACAAAGTGAATTTAGAGCATGAGAAGAGAAGGGTGTGAACTTTTGAAGAGAGAGAAAGAGAGTTTTTGGAGAGAAAATGTCTTTCTAGAGAGATAAATTTGCAAAGAGTTTGAAGAATCAAAGGAGGCATGAGAATGTTAGAGAGGATTTTTTTTTTGAAGAGAGAAAATATGAAAGAATTTTTATGAGATTCTTATGTCGATTATTTTATTTTGCAGGGGGAAGAATTTCACTCTTGCGTGATCAAGGACGACATTCAAATTCCAGAACTCCAATTGCAGTGTTGAAGGCGTCCAAGTTTCAAACGACCCAATTCAAGGCATTCAAGGTTTAGGACTTTAAAAGATCAAATTCAATCCAGAAATCCAAGAGCATGGCCAAGGGAGGTTCAATGTGAAGAAACTCTAGAATGACATAATCATCAAAGAAGGATTCCAATCCATAAATTTCCAAGCAAGTACATGGAAGGATGGAAATGTTCAAGCGTAGATAGTTTCAAAAGGAGTATTCAAAGTTGGATGTGGGTTACAAAATGATGCAGTTAGAAAAGACTCGAGCCTACAAGACACCCAGTATGCTGACATGGTGCCTAGTCATCTTCACCAACTAGTCAAAGATCCCAAGTCAAAGTTCATTGCATTTAAGGAACAAAATCAAGCACGGGCTATTCCTGGCAAAGGAGCATTTAATGCATAGTGGGCATTCATTTCGCCCCACTCTCCTGCTGGATGAACATGCATAGTGGGCACGCTTAGTGGTCATTTATTGCACCCCCACTCTCCTTCCGAGCATGCATGCATAATGGGTACTTATTGCCCACTATGGTAGTGAATTCCTTTTGCATTAATGTAGATTCCTTCTTCCTTGACCTAACCCTAATTAGGGCTAAGGTGGCATGATCTGGGCCATTGGTTATTGTTTGATCCGGGCCACCCATTGTATTTGAGGACCTATATAAAGGCCTCATTTCTCATTTGTAAGGAGGCGAATTTTGAGATTGTTGCTAAAGAGCTACTAGGACAATAAAGTTTTCATTGTTGGTTTCATGGTGAATACTTGATGTGTTTTAGACTTTAGTGCTTGCTTGGTGTCATAATTCCCTCATTTAGTTTAGATTTGTTGGATAAAGTTAGTTGAAGTGTTGTGATTGCAATGAGAAATATGATAGTGTTTTGATGAGTTCCTTTGGTTCATACTTTTGACACTTTACTAATTGTAAATCGTCGTGCAAAGTTAGCCTGGACCTCATTCATGCATATGCTTAACTTCTGTCATTCACGTACATTGTTCTTCATGATGGTGTCTGTGGTGGTATGAAAACCCTCTGCATAAACCTTGAAGATTGCACTGGTTCTCGTGTAGTAGTATAACTTGGCGAAGCAAAACCTAGTTATTGGGAATTTGTCCACTGAAGTATTGACCATTGCTACCATTGCCCTTAGGAGTAGATTAAAATTCTGAACCCTACTTCCTTTTGCTTTCCGCATATTCTGAAAATTCAAAAAAGGTGTTTCATTGCAAATCTTTCTAAGACTGAAAACGTAAGGCCCCTTGTGATATTCAGCAAATCACATTTACCACCAAGCTTATCCATGGTCAAGACCTGACACGAAAGGAACCTTGGAGTGACCTATATGATCTTCTCGCAATCTTAGCATATATGGAACTTTGATCAAGAGAGGATAAGATACCTCGATATTTTGTTCTACTGTTTGGTGGGTCATAAAACGCACATCAACAAGTGCACAAGCTGGACAAGCAGGCACATATACTGCTCAAGCAAACACAAGCAAGTCAAGCTCCTCAAGCAGGTTAAGCTCCAACAATGACAAAATGTACAACAATCTCCCCCTTTTTGTCATTAGCGGCAACAACATCTCCATCTAGAATCAAAAGAATGACACTTCTCCCCCTGAAATCATGTTCTCCCTTTGACATCAATGACTGAAACAATCTTGAAAACGACAAGTATATATGATTTGGGGCAAGAAATGTCAATAAGAACTCCCCCTGAAACCAATCAGGAAATCAGTAATGGAGTGAAATCACTCCAAGCTTTTGCCTTAGAAATTCAAATGTCTCCCTTGGTAATGGCTTGGTAAACACATCAGCAACCTGCTCTTTAGAAGACACATATTCCAACTTGACAATCTGATTAGTAACCTGTTCTCTTAAAAAATGACACTTAATAGGAATATGCTTAGTACAAGAGTGCATAACAGGATTTTTTGAATATTATTTGCACTCGTATTATCACAGAAAATAGAAATGGGGTGATCATACTCAACCTTTAAATCCTGCAGTGTATGTTTCATCCAAATAACCTGTGCGCAGCAAGATACAACTGTTATGTACTCCGCTTATGCTATAGACAAAGAAAGTGAGGCATGTTTTTTGCTTAACCATTAAACAAGACAGCCACCAAGAAAGAACGCACCACCACTCCTACTCTTTCTGTCATCTACTGAACCTCCCCAACCTGCATCAGTATAGGCGATTAGAGTAAAATCTTGAAATTTAGGATACCGTAAACCAAAATTCATTGTACCCTTAAGATATTTAAAAATCCTCTACACTGCTTGCACATGTGTGTCTTTAGGAAAGTCCTGAAACCTTGCTACATATCCAACTGTCTGCATAATGTCAGTTCTAGTAGCTGTAACATATAATAAACTGCCTACCATAGACCTGTAATAAGTTTGATTAACATTAGGAGATTCATCGTCAACACTCGGTTTACATCCTGTTACCATAGTTGTACTTACAAGATGACAATCCTCCATTCTGAATCTTTTCTGCATTTCTTTAATATACTTTGTTTGAGAGATAAAAATGCCTTGTGGTGATTGCTGAATTTGAAGTCCCAAAAAGTAAGACAACTCTACCAGCAAAGACATTTCAAACTCCTGTTTCGTGTTTGCAGCAAAGGCTTTGCATATGTCTACAGTTACACAGTCACTGCCAAAAATTAGATCATCTACATAAACAACAACCACCAAAATACTTTTACCACCTTCTTTCAGATAAAGGTTGTTATCTGCTACTCCTTTCCAGAAGCCTTGATGTTGTAAGTACTTACCCAACCTGTCATACCAAGCTCGTGGAGCTTGTTTAAGGCCATACAGTGCCTTTTTCAGCTTACAAACATAGTCAACTTTGTCAATCAAAACAAATCCATCAGGTTGTTCAACATAGACTTCTTCACTCAAATGTCCATTAAGAAAAGCAGATTTTACATCCATTTGAAACACTTTAAACCCTTTATAGGAAGCAAAAGCAAAAAAAAGTCTAATAGCTTCGAATCGTGCTACAGGTGCAAAGGTCTCATCGTAATCTATACCTTCTACTTGAACATAACCTTTACACACCAAACGTGCCTCATTTCTTACCACTGGAACTTCCTCATTCAGTTTATTTTTGTGGAACCATTTCATGCCTATGGCATTCTTGTCCTTGGGTCTAGGCACAGGTTCCCATGTTTCGCTCTTTTGAATCTGCTCAAGTGTAATGTCCCTGGTTATTCTCCTTATACAATTCCCTGCAAAACCGACGTCAGTACAAGATATTACTTAATATTTATATGACACTTATTCTATTCTAGGTTAGTAAAGGGAATTTGACCCTAGGAACTGCCTCTGGGTCGGGCTTCACAGAATTCTTGATTCTCGGCTTGAGGGATATAAGATTCACTCTAAGCAACCAGGCTATCAGTCGTCTTTCCATAGAGCACTGCTCCTAAGTTCTCTTGGATACGGACATCATTATCCAAGCCTACGCATATGCATATGACTGGTTATCAGTATATATACTGCCTATACGAGATTATAACAATCTCAAATTGGCAACAGGGCTATACCAACCTTGAATTGCCATTGACAACGGGGCTATACCAACCTCGAATTGCCACTTCATCTCAGTAGGGCAACAGGGCTATACCAACCTTGAATTGTCATTGACAACGGGGCTATACCAACCTCGAATTGCCAATTAATCTCATCTGGGCAACGAGGCTATACCAACCTCGAATTGCCATGGGCAACGGGACTATAACAATCTCGAATTGCCGATTCATCTCATTTGGGCAACAGGGCTATACCAACCTCGAATTGCCACCTCTAATGAATATAAGATTCATTTTATATGGTATCCAACATTATTATTTTTGATGCATGTCATTAGTATAAAATCCACCTAAAGTTTATTCATTAGAAATGCATATTTATACAAGAATGTATTACTTTAAGAATTCTCATATATATAACGATACAAAATATATGATTAAATGATACAAAATTTATGTAATTATAAATGAATCTATATATAAATATATATATATATAATGATAAATAATTAATTAAAAATAAATACTAATGTCTCACCCTACAAATTTACTTCATCCATATATATAAATATATAATGATAAATAATTAATTAAAAATAAATACTAATGTCTCGCCATACAAATTTACTTCATCCCGATCTTGTCGATGTTTCCTTTTCTTATTCCTCAGTCCCTATCTTTTCCTTCCTTCTCTATCCTCAACGCCCCCTTATTTATTTATATTGCGCAGGGGGGGAAAGTATTCACCACATGGGTGAGGGGAGCCACGCCCTCTCCCCACGAGTGGCAACTTGGTCGCGCCCTTTGGTTGCGATTGTAGTCGCAGCTCTTAGGGGCTGCGACGTCAGTCGCAGTCCAAGGGGACCGTGACTTGGTCGCTCCCCATTTATATATTTTTTTTTATTATTATTTTTTCTTTTAATAATATGTTTAGTAATATATTTATTATTATTAATATTTTATAATATATGTTTATTTATTAATGTATTAATATATTTATTATTATTAATATATTAATATCATTTGAATTATTAACACATAATATATTATTATCATTATCATTAATATGTTGATTAATAATATATTAATATATTGATATTTTAACATTATTAATAATCAATTGTTTCATAATATAGTTTATTAATTATTATATATTAATCATTCGATACTTATCAATCATTAGTATTATTGTTAATTAGTGTTAATATTCAATTCTTCAGTTAGAAGTACAATTTTTAATGGAGAGTCATCACAGTCCCCCCATCTCAAATTTGCTTGTCCTCAAGCATCTTATGGGATTCTTCTTTCTCCCATGTGACATTCCTTTCGATAGGTTGCCCCATTGGTTACATATTCAATGATAGTCTTATTCCTCAGTACCTTTTTTCTGAGTGTCAGAAATAATTTCCAGGCTCGGGGCCAGTTGAACTTTTCTTCGGGGTTTCATCTTCATGGGTTTCTTCCATTTGGTTCATTAAACATTTGTCCCCTTTTACATCGATGATCACGACTCCAAGGTGCCTTACATCTAAAGCACAATTTTTTCTCGATTAATTCTCCTCTCTTTTGGCATTGGTGATCCTTACTCCATGGTTCCTTACATAAATAACAGGGCATTTTTGTATTCTCCTTTTAGGTCCTTTCATTCTGATGGGTAACTTTGGACGTGAAGCTTTTAGGTGCATCATATTCTGTCATTCTTGCTTTCCTGATGGCTTCTTCAAGGGTTTGGGGTTCGAAGGGTTTTACCCTTATCCTGATGTGTTCTTTAAGCCCTTCGATGAACATATATACCCGCCTCTTTTGGGATATGTCGGGAACCATGACTGATAGACTTTGAAATTTGTTGGCAAACTCTTCAATAGTTCCCGTTTGCTTGAGATGAGTTAATTCTTGGAAGTACCATTCCGGTTCCCTCTGGTCAAATTGACTAATGAGCCTTTGTGTGAACTCACTATAGGTGTTAATACCTTTATGTCCAAGAGTGATGATGCCATGGTGCCACCAATTGTGGGCTTCCCCGATCAAATGGATTATGGCAAATTTAATGGCATTTTCTTCAGTCATAGAGCTAAGGAAGAGGTGTCTAATTTTTGAACCCAAGCTTAAGCAGTTTCTTTCCCTGTCTCGTCGAAGTATGGTAGGGACATTTTACCTATTTTGGTTTTAATGTCTTTTTCCCCATGATTTCTTCTCCCACTACGGCTTGCCATGGTTTTGGTTTCATAGTATTCTTTAAAGGGGATGAGTCCTTGTACCTCTAGTTCTAAATTAGCACACATTTGGGCAACCTCTTCCACTGAATGGGTGGATTGTTCTCTTTCAACAACCGGTTCTTCTCTTGGGAGAAAGGATGGTATAGTGGGTCTCATGGTGGACTCTTGAGTTGAGTGTTCATTTTCAGAATTATTGGAGTGATTGTTTCTCCCTAGATTGGGATTGGGTCTTTCATTATGATTGCTTTTGTTCATGCCTTGTATGGCTTGGAGTATCAATTGGTTGGTTCTTTCGAACCTTTCATTGGTTTGTTCCATGAAGTTTCTTAACTCTTGTGTTAGTTGTTCTGCCATTGCTTTCTTTCTCTTGGTACGTTGATACGTTTGGATGAACTAAATCCACAAGATGGCAAGATCAATGCTCTGATACCACTGTAATGTCCCTGGTTATTCTCCTTATATAATTCCTTGCAAAACCGACGTCAGTACAAGATATTACTTAATATTTATATGACACTTATTCTATTCTAGGTTAGTAAGGGGAATTTGACCCTAGGAACTGCCTCTGGGTCGGGCTTCACAGAATTCTTGATTCTCGACTTGAGGGATATAAGATCCACTCTAAGCAATCAGGCTATCGGTCGTCTTTCCATAGAGCACTGCTCCTAAGTTCTCTTGGATACGGACACCGTTATCCAAGCCTACGCATATGCATATGACTGGTTATCAGTATATATACTGCCTATACGAGATTATAACAATCTCAAATTGGCAACAGGGTTTACCAACCTTGAATTGCCATCGACAACTGGGCTATACCAACCACGAATTGCCACTTCATCTCATTAGGGCAACAGGGCTATACCAACCTTGAATTGCCATTGACAACGGGGCTATACCAACCTCGAATTGCCAATTAATCTCATCTGGGCAACGAGGCTATACCAACCTCGAATTGCCATGGGCAACGGGACTATAACAATCTTGAATTGCCGATTCATCTAATTTGGGCAACGAGGCTATACCAACCTCGAATTGCCACCTCTAATGAATATAAGATTCATTTTATATGGTATCCAACATTATTATTTTTTATGCATGTCATTAGTATAAAATCCACTTAAAGTTTATTCATTAGAAATGCATATTTATACAAGAATGTATTACTTTAAGAATTCTCATAGTTATATATATATATATATAATGATAAATAATTAATTAAAAATAAATACTAATGTCTCACCATACAAATTTACTTCATCCATATATATAAATATATAATGATAAATAATTAATTAAAAATAAATACTAATGTCTCACCATACAAATTTACTTCATCCCAATACTGTCGTTGTTTCCTTTTCTTATTCCTCAGTCCCTATCTTTTCCTTCCTTCTCTATCCTCAACGCCCCCTTATTTATTTATACTGCGCAGGGGGGAAAGTATTCACCACGTGGGTGAGGGGAGTCGCGCCCTCTCCCCACGGGTGGCGACTTGGTCGCGCCATTTATATATTTTTGTTTTATTATTTTTTCTTATAATAATATGTTTAGTAATATATTTATTATTATTAATATTTCATAATATATGTTTATTTATTAATGAATTAATATATTTATTATTATTAATATATTAATATCATTATAATTATTAACACAATATATTATTATCATTATCATTAATATGTTGTTTAATAATATATTAATATATTGATATTTTAACATTATTAATAATCAATTGTTTCATAATATAGTTTATTAATTACTATATATTAATCATTCAATACTTATCAATCATTAGTATTATTGTTAATTAGTGTTAATATTCAATTCTTCAGTTAGAAGTACAATTTTTAATGGAAGGTCATCACATCAAGCTCTTCTTTCATAGCAACTATCCAGTGCTTATCTTCAGCTACTTCTTAAAAACACTTAGGTTCAAACATAAACAATAATGAAACAACTTCATCTTCAAAATAGTTAACATTCCTTCTAGTAGCTCTAGTTCTATTTTCAAGTAAAATTTGATCAACAAGATGTAAAGACCCTGCCTAGATCTAACCTTTAATTTGCTTGCAAAAGTTTAATTTGTTTGGAATTGCAATGTTATATGAATTTATTTTAAACAATTTGCCAGGTAAGAATAATAACATCACAACTATCCCTTAACAACTCAATTCCATTCACATACAAGTAACCATTCAAGGATCAATTTACAAGGCATTCTATTTGATTTAAATTCAAAACCCCCAATTACAAATTATCAATACCATCTCTGAACATTCTGATTGAAAGATATTACAAATATTCAACTTTCATAAAAAATAACCAAGCAACAATTCATTGTAATGACCCTGATTTATTATTGCTCCTCCAACTCTGGTCGCGGCTACCAAGGATGATGGTGGCTGAAAAGGAAGTTGCCCACGTCCAACAAGAACCGTAACATACTAAGAATGGTAATAGCCGTTTAAATACATAACTGCGGCAACCAAGAAACAAGTATGCAGCCTTAGCAAACTGCATCAATTTGTAACAACCTTTGTTCTTAGCCTGCGGTGAAAGTCTGGAGACTATCACTGGCCTTAAACCCTCCAAATTGATCCCAATTAATCCACTCTTAGCTTCTGTGTGAAACCAATGTTGAAACACAATTCACTAGCATACAGCGCTGATTCAAAGTGCAATAAACGTGCAAGAATTCACATTCTTTGCAGTGCGTTATTCCTCCAAACCCTTAGACAAGACTTCGCCAGTTTCAAGAACCAAGTTTCCAATGAAAAGAATAGCATAATGAATGAATTCGATTTCTCCTCCATGTCTTTTATAATCTCTCAAAAAGAAATCGAACCCTAGCTTCTTAATCACACATTTCATAACTTAAATGATTTGGCTTTTAAAACCATTGGACAACTTGCATATCTCTTTGAAAAATAATACTCCATTATATTTCCCCTCTTTTAATGACATAGCATTTAAATATAAAGTCATTATGCTTAATTAATGACTTGACATTATAAAATAAAGCTCATATAATAATTAATTAAGTGAACTTAATTAATTATCATCACCGCAAGTCAGTACAAATGCTCTGCCAAGCCTATCATCAGGACACCCTACCCAAAATAGACACTGCCAAAAATAGATCAAACTGGAAACTCTGCAAATGTTTCCCAACTCCAACTGATACCAATGCACAGGCGCCCCTGCTAAAAGTAGAAACCATGACAATCCCAAAATAAGCACTTACTATAAATAGTAAGTTTGTCAATCTAACTCAAACGAAGAGCAATCCTGGCATCACAGACCTCCAGAGTGGAAATTGACCACTGGCTCTGCTCTGCCACACGACCCCCTCCAACATCCTAATTAGTCTATGAGGGTCACAGAAATAAGCTAATCCCATGTGCCTAAAAACGGGAACATTACACAGGATGATTTCTTTGCGCAAATTTAAGAGTCTTCAAAGTAGTCTTAACACAATCACTTTCTGATTCATTTTCAGAATGTGTACCTACCATCCCATTTTGCACACTAGAAGGACGGGTATTTGCTGCTCCAAATTGAACAATCTTAGGACTAGTTTGTGTATTGCTACTTGCTGTCCCAGCTTGTGTTTGTGGGGATGAAAGTTGGACAGCACCACCTGTTTCCTCCTTATAGATGCTGCTACTGCCATTTCCATTCTCACCACAAGTGTTAGTAAGCTCATGAACCTTAACATTAACACTTTCTACAATCTTATGCAGCCTTTTATTAAAGCATCTATAAGCCTTACTTTTAGAGGAATAAACCAAGAAGATGCCTTCATCTGATCTAGGATCAAACTTACCTAGATTATCATCATCTCTTTTGATAAAACGTGGCTGCCAAAAATTTTGAAATACTTAACTGTAGTTGGTTTACCTTTCCAAAGCTCATAAGGAGTTTTCTTGTTTTTTTCTCTCAGCAACCCTCTGTTTTGAATATACACAGCTGTATGAACAGCTTCTCTCAAAAAAGCTTCGCTAACCTTGGCCTCATTCATCATGCTTCAGGTCATTTCTTGAATTGTTCTATTTTTGCTCTCAACAACACCATTTTGTTGAGGTGTTATGGGTGCTGAAACCTGTCTTTTAATTCCATTTTTCTCACAAAAGCTCACAAACTCATTAGATGTAAATTCACTTCCATTGTCAGAACGTAAACATTTAAATTCTCAAATCCATTTCATTCTCAACTAAAGCCTTAAATGTTTTAAATTTTTATAGAGCTTCAGATTTTTCTTTCAAGAAAGACACCCAAGTCATACAAGCAAAAGTCATCTATCAAAGCATAAAATATTTTTCAACTTGCAGACTTGCTGTCCTAGTAGGTCCGCATAGATTTGTATGGACTAATTCAAGCGATTTGGTGTTGGATAAGTCTTTAGACTTGAAACTGGTTCTAGTCTGCTTCCCCATTTGACAGTCTTTGCAAACAATATCCGCTGGTTTCTCAAGTTGTGGTATGTCTCTTACAGCTTCTTTCTTGCTGATTTGAATCAGATTATCAAAGTTCATGTGCCCAAGCCTCCTATGCCACAACCATGTTTCATCAAGCTGAATTAAACAACACTTTTCACTGTTAGAATCATCAAGATTCAGGAATATACAAATTATCTGCTGCCCTAGTAGCATTTGCAATATGCTTTCCACTCTTGCTTATAACACAGCAATCTGAATTAAATGCGAGATCGTACCCTTGGTCACACAAATGACTGACACTCAACAAGTTATGTTTCAAACCTTTAACATACAGAACATTTTCAACCTTAGTTTCTCCATCATTCACAATAAGAGTGCCTATACCTACAACTCTTGCTGAAGAGTTACCTCCAAATCTAACTTTACCTCCATTCATTCTTTTAAGAGTAAGAGATTTACTCTTGTCACCAATCATATGCCTGGAACAGCCGCTATCAACATACCAGATGTCCTTCTCATTTTGTGCTAGAAAAGCAGTTTGCACAACTAAGGACATTTTTTATCTCAGCTCTCCATCTTCTTCCAAACTTTAACATTCTTCTTTCCTTTTCTTTCTCATCCACCTTTTTGGGCAAATCTGTCAACAGACTCAACACACTTTTACAGAACTTGGTAGAATGACCAAAGTTATTGCATTTGTAACAAATGATATTATAATTCTGTAAAGGAGCAAAAGAATTTCTACTCTCAAAGTTAACATTTCTCCTAGGAAATCTCCTACAGTTTATGGCTTTATAACCAAAATAATTACATGTAAAGCAATAACCATAAAAGGAGTTATTAAACCTTTTATAATCTGCATTTCTGCTTTTAACATAAAAGTTTCTTGTACCACCGACTTTGGTGTGCAGCTGTTCTTCTTTAGAGGGTTTAGAAGACTGGCCCTCTTCAAGACCAACTCCTTTCTTATCACGAGATGGTTTCTGTAAAGCCAAGAGACCATCAAGAGTCAAAGTACTCTCCCGTGAATTAATCTCATGAGTATGCAGCTTAGAGGTCTTTCCTATTTTCCGTAAAGAGACAACCTCAGCTTCAAGCTTTTCACAATTCAACTCCTTTTCTTTAATCTGCTTTCTCAGTTCTTCCTCAATTCTTTTTGCTTCTTCAGTCTATACTTTCAAATCAGCTACCATCTTTTCAGCAGCTTCTAGAGCCAAGGATTTTTCAGCAACTTTATCACTTTTCTCCTGTAACAGCAACTTCAAGTTCTGATTTTTCTTTCTTAATTTCTTGATATCATTAAGAGCACTGATGAGCTCTTGTTCAAGATCAACCTCGACCTCTTCTTCATCAAAACAATCTTCTCCTTCTTGTGTGTCTTCAACTGCCATGAACAGGATCTCATCATTAACCTCTTCATCTGCACTGCTATCAGATGAGCCACTATCTTCTTTGGAATAAAAACTTCTCTTTAAATTACGGGATTTCTTTCCCTTTCTCACAATTTTTATTTTATTTTTGTACTTAAATTCCTTTTCATCATTGCTATCACTTTCCTTCTCATAAGGACACTTTTAAGCAAAGCGACCTATCTTCCCACAGTCAAAGCATTTTAATGGCAGCTTACCCTTATATTTACCAGAGCCTCTTTTCAAATTTCTCACAAGGTTTGTTGTTTCATCTTCAAATTCTTCTTCAACACTTTCACTGGAAGCTTGCTCCTTCTCTTTACCCTTTTTCGAAGCTTTAAAGGTTGTTTCCCTTTTTGAAGAACTCTCCACATTTGTACGCATTTCATACCATGCAACTTATCAACAATTAGCTGATCCAGGTCAGACATCTCTTCAATGGCAGAAAGCTTAGCATCGAATCTCAGGGGCGGCAAGCGTAAGATTTTTTGTACCACAATTTTGTCTTCTATTGTATCTCCTAGACCTTTCAAAGCATTTACCACTTCATCAACTGTCAAGAAGTAGGCTGCAATACTTTCTTCCTCCTTCATTTTAAGATTCTCAAACATCAATCTATGAGTCTGAAGACTTGCCTTTTTAACCTTGTCATCACCTTCATAAGCATTCTTGAGCTTATCCCAGACTGCTTTAGCTGTATCACAGTGCATAACTTTAACAAACTCTGATTCAGATAAACCGCGTGGTATAGCATTCATTGCCTTGGCATTATTCTCAAAGGCCCTCTTCGCATCAGGATCCATTGGTGGTGTAGACAGTATGGTGTATCCATTTACAATACTCATCCGGTTATCAAAACCTAGAGACATTATATATGTCTTCATTTGGATACTCGAAAAGGCATAATTTGCACCATCAAACAAAGGTGCTCTATTTGTAGCAAGACCTTCTAATGCAATCATATTAAAGACAGACTGGACCAACTCTCAAACTTTTAAGCTGTAATAGAGAGCACCCGTTGTTGGGCAGATGCACATATGTATTGGAAGACACATTGGTTAGATGTGTTGTCATTGATGTCAACATATCTGTTGGACAGTTTGGTCATAGTTTGGACAGTGGTGCAGTATGCTCAGAGGTTCGGTGAGGTAAGGATAAGGCAGATAAGTGGCCGCAGACGTTAGGAGATGTTTAAGAGAGTCTGTACTTGGTCTATGTCTAGTTACAGAGGTGCGCATTAAGGTTTGGATGAGTTAAGAGGTCAAGCGTGGTGATTGGTATTTCCAGTTGTTCAGGAAGGTGACAGAGTGTCAGAAAAAGGTTCGATGTGCACGTTTAGGTGGATATTTTTCTATGTACATCTAGGTGGATGTTTGGGACATCCTGATGTGTTCTCAATTCAGATGGGTCGTGGTTCAAAGGTCCGCAAGGCACTTCAGTTGTATCAGAGGATGTTGATGGTGTCCTTGAGGTTCGGCATGAGAGATGCTGACAAATCCGATGAATTGGATGGGTTCGGATGTTTTTGTGCCATTCATGATGCCTATGGATGTTCATGGATTGTGTGCATGTTGAGTTGGTGGTCCACATCGATTGTGGTGATCAGATTTGAAGGATTATTCAATCAGTGCTAATATTCCTTATGTTCTTAACCGACTTGATTAGTAAAACGTTTTGTGGATGTCGAGGCGCGATTTATGGAAAGTGTTATGAGCTCAAGGTTGTTGATAAGGATCCTTGCTATGGTTTGGCGGTCAAACATGAATTTGAATTGTTAGTTTTAGTGTGTGGATTTGGATTTTGAAATGAAGGATGAGTCGACCTTGTTTATTTTTCAAGGTTGATGAATTAGATATAAATAGGGCAAAATTGTGTGGCACGAACACGTGGAATTGCTTGTAGAGCAAGAGTGCAGATTTGTTGAGGGTTGAATCACTCATCTGAAAGTGTCAAAGAGGATTTGAGCAAAGATCTACTTGTGCTTCATTGGAACTGACCTGGGCATAGGGGTAGATGCCATTATACAGTTCAAAATTCTTAGATTGATCATTGTAGTGATCTTGTAAGGCAGTGAGCCTTCCATAGGGTTGTAGCCCTTTTGTATATGGACAATGAGCTCTAGGTAGTGTGCCTGAATGCGTGTGCATTCCCATTTGTAATATGAGTTGTACTTCTAACAAGGTATAGTTCATATTATGGGTCTTCATCCCCACCATGGTTTTTCCCTAACAGGGTTTCCATGATAAAAATCTTTGAGTCAAGTGTTGTGGATGTGTTTTCTGATTTATGCATGCATGCTTAATCATTAAGATCAGAAGTAAGGGTTTTTAAGGTTTTAAAGTTTTAAAGCTTTGGAAGAACTGATTCACCCCCCCCCCACTCTCAGTTGTTCGTTGCCATATTTCCTACACCTGCTCTAATACCAATTGAAAGATGAACATAAAATATTGAAAGGGGGAGGGGGTGAATCAGTATTTTAACATTTAAAAACTCTTGAAGACATAAAACTGAAAACAAGATACACAGAGAGACAAAGACACAGAATGTTTATCACGTGGAAAACCCTTTCAGGTAAAAAACCACAGCTTACCGATCTGCAAATGAATGGGCACCAATCCAGTCACAGTAAAGAGCATCAACTCTAACTTACTGAGGCTTCAACCTCTATTACAAAAGAAGCACCAGCTTCTGATTACAAAACTTCAACTATTCACTAAAAGGTTCCAACCTTCACAGAAAAAGATTAACAGATTTGAGTAGTACAACTCATTTAGCTGTAGATTTCTTCAGTTAAGTTCCCGCAACATACTCTTTAATAAAGATAAAGTCTCACTGTGACACTATAACAAATGACATACAAACTTTCATAAACATACTCACAACCTTATACTTATAGCACAGTGAATTTAATCATCGAGTATAACTCCCAAAAAAATTATGAGACAGTGCTACAGAAAAACTCATTCAATACTACATCAACCACTCTGAACCTTAAGCCAACACTACACACACACAGGAATGCATTCTGCAGAAAGTAACCTCAAGGTTATTCATGCCACTGCCCAGCATGTCAAAAACTTACACTCACAAATATTTTTCATGTACGCCATTTGATCTATCTTCTCATAACATCCTCACACCACACTCACTTGATGCCAGAGTTTACATACGTCAATGACAAATACTTTATAAGTTTTGCACAACCCTCTCAAAGAGAAATTGCGCGACTTCCAGAACACTAAGCCCAACACCAAAAAATTGATCAATATACTTGCAGATAACTTAGTCAATGTTCTGCTTGAGGAAATCAGTTACAACAAACTCATTTGAACCAAAAAAATGATTACAAAAACTTCAACATTTCTCATACCTCAATCGGCTAACAAAATCGACTTAGAATATACGAAAAACTAATTCAATAACTCCCGCACTGAAAACTGTAACTGCCCAGTTCAAAAATTTGTTTCAACTCCAGCCAATAAAAGTAGATATTTCTGATAAAAAATGCCAGATTTTAGTTGGAAACGCCATCATACAGTGATAAGCATCAGTTTTCTTAATTTTACATGACTCATACCATTTATCCTTAGTGTTTTAAAAGCTTTGATTGAATCACCAGCCAAGTGTCGTGAGAGCTAGAAATAGAATCAACGATACCTCCGTCACTTTTGTCTTTATTAGAAACGGCTGAGGTAAATATTTAATTAATTCAAATCAAATCGATTCCTTTTAATTTGTCGCCTCTCTTCCTCACTCTTCAATCAGCCACTCCATACATTACCAGTGACATGGCACACTAATCTGACATATGCCAAGTAGGCACACAAGCTGGACAAGCAGGCACACAGACTGCTCAAGCAAACACACAAGCAGGTCAAGCTGGTCAAGCTCCTCAAGTTGGTCAAGCAGGTCAAGCTCCTCAAGCAAGTTAAGCTCCAACAATGACATCAATGACAAAATGTACAACACTAGTAAGCCACTAAAGCATTTTGAAAGATCTCCATGTAGAAATAGAATGTGGAGGACAAAGAAAAAAATCTTACAATGTAAGACAAAAGATGTCATTGGGAAGAGGGTTAACAACTACAAAACAAAGGTCAAATTACAAGAAGATGATGCCACTAAGCACAAACAAAGGTCAATGAAGGAGGTAGAAGTAGACCTGCTAATGAGACAATCTTTCAAACTGGAATGACAAGCATGAAGAAGAGGACTGCAAAAGGAACCTAATTGTAAAGATCCGTCAATACAATTTCTATGTCAAAGTAAAAGTGAAAGCCTAGGCTAGAGTGTAGGAAGAAATGAACAAAAAGTTCAACTGACATTTAAGAGTAGTATGCCTATCAAAAGCAAAGTGTGGGTAGAAGTTGTCAAGCACTTGCCTGATTTAGATAAAGAAAGTATAGACCTTGAAACCAAGTGTGGTTTGAAAGTTGTTGTAGAGGAATCCACCAAGTTGATCAAGCCCAATTATTTTCAGGGAAGGTTTATAAGGTGGATTCTAATAACTTACTCATGGAGCAAGAAAGAGCAAAACTCAAGTTGTCAAGGACTTCCTATTAGAAAATATCAAACCAAAGGACTCAACATGGAAACAAGCCCAAGCAAAGAGAACTTGAAAGCAACCAATGTGATGTACAGATACTTAAAGAAACAAGAAGGATTGAGAATTTAGATATGTCAAATACTATAGCATTGCAAGAATAGAGGAACATACTAGACAAATCTTCTTGAGGAGGATCCTACCATTGGAGTCACATCAAGCCCCGCAGCTAGATATGGTTGCTCCAATGCCTACTCAAAATTATAAGAAGCAAAACCTGAAAAAAAATATAAATAATATGTCTGAAGATCCAATGCTCCATTGAAAAGATGCATAAGCAATTGGGTTGCTAAATGCCAAATAGATGAATACATCGATTTCAATCGTTTCCAGCCACACTCAAATATATGGCTATTGACTAGCAGTCTGGTTTATTAACACACAATCAATCAACAAGAGAACTTGGGATAAACTGCACAAGATATTTGAGAAAGAATTCTAGTTTATTTGTGATGACAATGAAATTTATAAAACCTGACAAGGAATACATGAAACATGTACAAGCATAGATTGTGGGCTTGAAGGATGGCGACATAAAATGAAAAAAGGAAGTTCTTAATGCTCAAAAATAGTAATGGTGATGAAATAAAGCATGTTGATATAATAATGTCATGAAACATTGAAAGTGAAAACAAAACATTCTAATGTTATAAGATAAGATAAGATAAATCTATTAATGTCCAGCCAAAAACCACAAAGGGTCAAAGGGACTGTCAATAGCAACAAGAAAATCCAGCCCGCTAGAGGGACAGCAAATGGTGCCCAGAGAAGGAAACCACAACAATCTAAACAAAAACCAAAGCACCACTACGAGTTCTAAACAGCTGTGAAGAACCTCAAGTCAAAGGAATATGCAATAGGACCGGCCGAAACCCTGGCACGCTTCAGAGTGAACCTGGAAGAGAAAGATCGTTGTTGATAGGAGCTTATCCTAAGCTTCACAAATCTGGAACAAGGGACGGAACCAAGCTGACACTTGGTGTCACGCATTGTGTGAGGCCCTGCAAAGAAGGAAGTGATGAGTTGACAAGGTAGGGGTTTCACAAGATTCTGGATCTGGAGTGTGTGGTTCCTGAGCCTAGTGGCATCTTGAAGATATTGTGCAAGACACTTTTGGTTCATAAATCTGAAGAAGGTGGGGAGAGACCGCACTTCCCTAAAGAGGCAGTAGAATCTCCCTCTAATCTCGTAGTATAAAGGCCAGCGAAGTATGAAGTGCTCCTCTGACTCCAACTCCCCGATGCTGCAAAGCTGACAAACCCAGTGAACTCTGTCAATATGGTGGTCAATCTCGCACTGAAGCCAATGAGAACCTACTCTGAAAGACCCAAGAAGGATCCAAAGGGAATGTGACCAATGGTGGGATAAGTAGGAAGGGCGAACAATGAGTTTGTCCTTCAGCTCCAGAAAGTTCCCTGCATAAAAGGCCATCTTAGGGCGAAGACCCCCGTGGGGTTTGACCCAAATGGTATGGATAAACTGCCTATATATGTCATCTTTGATGTGCCTATTCAACTCCTGCCTAGGAGGAAGAAGATGGGGAGGGGCATCAAGAGAATACTGGGAGGGAGGGAGGCGGTCTATCTCAATCCCAATGGACCCAAGAAGGGTCGAAGCCTCAACAAACCAACCACAAGCCCTACCAGATGAGACAACAAAAGTAGGGATGGACTTCGAAGAATAGTAGGCAAGGTAAGGATGCCTATGACGCCCATCACTGGAATCGGCAAAGCCTCGAAGACAGTGAAGATACCAGACCAGATCAAAGATGGACTCAAGCCTGAAGGGACGGGACCCAAGCTCTGCAAGAATAATGTTGTGCGGGATGGATTGCTTGCACCGGATGATGCGTCGGAGGCGGAGAATTTGAACCCGCTCGGCCAAAGCCCAATCAGAATCCAACAATGAAGGACCCCACACCACTGAACCATAGAGAACAGTAGGTTTGATAAGTGTATCCATAAGTATCAACTTGGACAGTGTCTTGGAAATGGTGCCGAAAACATTGGCGCTCAGCTAACGAACCATACCCCTTATTAATCCACGGCTAAAGAGCGGGTCTCATAGTAAAGCAAGGGTCGAAGAACTTGACTCCCACATAAGTGTATGCTGAAGAAATCTCAACCTCCAAGCCTTTGAAGAAGAAGTAGAGGTGAGAAGTCTTAAGAGCATTGAAGATCATCACCTTGGACTTTTCCAAATTAACAGTCAAGTGTTGTAAATCACAAAAGGATGCAAGACCATCCAGCTGTCTCTACAAACCCTATGGGGAGGAGGCCAAAAGAACGCCATCCGCAAATAGTAAAATAGAGATCAAAACCTAGTGAAGAAGGCAACTATCCCCCGGAAGAGTATGGTCTAGAAGAAACCTCTCAAGCTCATCAATGTAGATACCGAAGAGAGTAAGTGATAGGGGGGCAGCCCTACTTAACCCCAATAGTACTCCTAATGAAGTCCGAGAAACCTAAGGGGGTCTTGAGACGGCCTAAAACCATCTCGTAGAGTCTCATGATAGTTGCGAGAAGAGTCTCTGACATACAATATCCCGAAGCCTCTGAAAAAGAGTCGTCCTAGGGACCAAATCAAAGGCTTTGCGAAAGTCCACAAAGCAGCAGTACACCTTCGAGGAGCGAAGGCGCGCTTCCTCGATAATGTCCCGAAGAGTCAATATATGATCCATAGTCTGATAGTCAAATCTGAAACTGACTTGCCCCTTGGCCCGAATGTGACGATGATCCAACTCTTGAGAGAGAAGAATATGGAGAACCGTGGCATACAACTTGGAGTGTGCCCAACCATAATGGTTCTATAATTATTGGGATTTGAAGCAGGGCATGCCTTGTGGATCGGATGGATAATGTAATGTGACCAAGAAGGAGGAAAACCCGTGCGAACAACATGGTTGAAGAGATCAGCCAAGTAGTACCCAAGAATTGTGAAGCCGAGTTTGAAGAACTCGCTTGGAAGCCCTCCTCATCTGCCAACCTGCTAGAACTCATGTTTATGACAGCCACTCTAATGGTGGTATATGTGAAGAGGTGACAATGAGGGGGGGGGAGTGACCTACATGGGGTGCTAACTCAGAATATCATAGAGTGCAAAGGTATGGGAGAACAGTAAGTTGTGATCGAGCTCGGAGGGGAGGTGGGTGTGACGGGGGAAGAGGGTACGCCAGAAGGCCTTGGGGGAGCAGTGGAGGGAGGCCTGAAGGATACGTCTACGTTGGGAAATGAAAAAGCGTTTCTTGTGACAGAGGAGATGTCGGTAGGAGGTCTTATAGGAGAAGTGGAGAATAATGAAAAGGAAACAAGATATATAGAAGCTCTAACACAAGGCATGCTCTGGATGATGTAGCAGGCCAAGGAGGATAACAGGCAGAAACGAAAAAAACCTACAGTGGACCAACAATGAGATAGAACCATATGAAAGAAAAATGTCAAAAAAATATTTATGCAGGAATTAACTAGTAAAAAGGCATTTTTACCCATATGATTTGAAGAACAAGGGTGTGCAAGTGTGCTTCACTCAGGCAGAGCACCAACCCCACCAACTACACCTCCACAACCAACAAACAATAAAGGTGCATTTCTCGTGATTTTCACAATCAAACTAATAACAATATACGTAAAAATACCAATTGTGGGGATCAAAGCTGCCTTCAAATGAGGAAGCTCGAGATCACTCCCTAGGAAACACAAAAACTTAAAATTATATGAAATATTGCATCCAACGTGATGGGTACAAAGTTAGATGCAAGTAGAAATGAGCTTTCAAAACAGAGGCTTAAGTTCAAACCCTAAGAAACATAAAGTCTTGATATTAGATGAAATTGGAGTCCGTTGCAAATAAAATGGGCTTTTATGAGTCAATTGCAAATAAAATGGGCTTTTAAAGCAGTCGCTCAAGTTTAGACAATAAGAAACATAAAGCCTTGAAATTCGATGAAACACTGATGGCTGGTCTAGAGAATGGTGTAAACCCTATCGTGAATTTGTGGAAATTAAACCAAAGGCTATTTCAGAAAAGGAGAATGTATCATATAAAAAATAGAAGATGCACTCCCACCAAAAATCAGTCGTGGCAGCTATGCTGAAGGTTAACCTAAGAAGGCCAATTTAACTTTCAAAATAGACAAAACCTGCACTTCGGCTGTCCTTCTAGATCAATTCCCAATCCAAACGTTTCCAGCCCAATATACAGTCTCGGTCCGCTTAAACTAATTAAGTGCCGTGACTTCAGACATGTAGCGAGGTTGCATTTTAAGGATAATGGTTAAATATGAGTCATACGTACAGTCGCAATGACCCACAACCTCGCCTAAAATTCGCAAATTTAAAGCTCAAAGGAAGAGGATGCTTAAACTAATTTAGTGCCATGACTTCAGAGATGCAGCGAGGTTGAAGTTTAAGGATAATGGGTAAATGTGAGTCATAATTACATCTCAAACTTACCGTACACAGCGTCGCTAGGAATGACCCACAACCTCGCCCAAGATTTGCAAATTTTAGGTTCTAAGAAATTAAAATTCAGATTTCACTTATAAGTTCATACCCCTTCTTCGCGCTGCTGATTTCGGTAATTTTTATGCTGTTGCCATAATGGCACTCCCTCGTAATCCCTTTCCCTGGAATAAGGTTTTCGCGCCATTTCTTTGCAAATGTACCCTCTTTCAAGCTGTCTGCTTTTGATGGCGCCAGTAATTGGAAAATCAATTCAGGCTAGAATTGTCTTCCACGATCTCAAGACAAGACAAGACTGAATACGGCGAGTTCTCATACAAAGCTTTGAAAGAATTTAAATGTATATCCTTCCAGAAATAAATCGGCGCCATTGTCTATGCAGTATAAACCGTTGAGCTTATAAGTACTTCCGTTTAGGCAAATACTATTGTAATGAAACTTTTCGCCAATAAAAAACAATTGTTTTTTTATTAATATTTTTAAAATTCAATTATTAGTCTCTACCATTAAGGTAGGAGACTAATTTTTTCACATGAGTTTAGTTATTAATTCACATTTCGGAAATCGTGCAAACTGCGGCTATTTTATAGTCTTTGCAAATTTTCTAATTAAAGTGAAATTTTTGTATTTTTATTTCCAATTTTCCATTGGACGTTCTCATTTTTGGAGGTGGTCTTTTCCTTTTTTCCCTTATTAGGCCCTGTTTGTTTCGCGGAAGTGGGGCGGAATTGGGTGTGACACTTCTCCTTTTCGCCAAATTTGACGTTTGTTTCTCTAAATTGCAATTCGGGATTCATCGAGCAAAATCGGGTTTAGACACCAAAATGGGTGGCATCATCTTCCCACCGAATAGGTGGAATTAGAAATTATATCCTGGTTTTGCGTTTTTATTAACCCCATCATAATGTGTCGTTGGGTCCGCCGAGTATGTGGGGATTGTAAATTGGTATTGAGGTTTGCAAATGGGGTTTTCATCACTGTTTCACCGCGAGGGAATGTTTCGTCGGGTCCGTCATCAATAGATGGAGCATAGCCTATCGACGCCAGTAGCCTGCTCTGATTTCTCACTGGTTTATTTGATCTTGACCTAAAGTGGATTTCTCACTGGTTTATTTGATCTGCTTCATAGGTAAGCATGGCTTTATCTTCTCTTTTATGCCACTAGTTTTTTAGGGTTTTTTATGCTACATTATTTTCGAATTTGAGAGAAACTTGAAGGTTGGTAGTGGACTGTCGTTTTAGTATAGTTTCGGGTTTGGAGTTAAATTTCAAGTTCAGAATCATCATCGCTTGTAACAGATTCAATGTCTCCTCCTTGTGTGCATTCGACATTCATTTCTACTGATAATAACTGACATGAAGCAAGAGCACATGTTCCTTCTATACTCGAAACCCTGGAAGATATTAACAGAGAGTTCGGTTATGGTGCCTTGTCCATATTCCTCAATATATTTTTGCTCGAACATAATAATGAAAGTTAATCCTTCTTTCAACCAATCCATACTACGCACCCCATTTTGAAAAACCTCCAAATTTTGCCCGAAACCTTCATCTTGAATTCTCTTTATGAGTAGTTATAACCGGTTCTTGAAATGAGTTTCGGTTATGAAGTTAGAATTGCTCAAATCTTGAGTGTGTGGATACCTGGTCGTTATTACCTTTTGCCCAGATGGAATCAAAGTGTGAACATGATGTATTTCTTACAACAGCATGTATTTCTTGTCAAAGTGTGAACATGATGTATTTCTTACAACAGCATTTACATTGGCAATGGGCCC
>MU224078.1:3690512-3712268 GCA_018584345.1 Thuja plicata | reverse complement strand
CCCCAAGGTGAGAAAACAAAAGGATGTTTACCAACAAATGGGTCAGTGTATGTCTCCTATCACTGCCCTCTAAATTGACAGGTACAGCTCCCTGATTGTGTATGATATTCAATGAATTTGTTTTTATGCTGATCACCAGGTTGTTTCTTGTGTGATTTAACCAAATTGCTTGTAGACACAAACAATTCAGGCAAGGATAAGATGGAGATAATCTACAATCCTCATTAGAATGTTGATCATAGATCATCACATGATTTCAGCATCTAAACTAATTCTATCCTATTCTATTATGAAATGCAGGTTCTACTTGGTGAATAGGAGCAGACCTATTTAATGAAAGGCAAATAGAATCACCGCTACTGCAATCACTTAGCACGAAATAGAATTCAGAAAGAGATCACAGTCTCAGAACATAGGTGTACTTTCCATTCAGGAATGCAACTAAAATAAAGAGTGAACAGAGGAAGAATTACAAATGAAAGACCAACTGGAATTGATCACACTACAATTTCTGATGTGAAATGGCATTCATTAAGAAAAAGCAGTTTCACTTATAACTGTTCTTTTTATTCACCATGCAAATAGACTATCTAAAATGGAACAACAAACAGGAATTCAGCTCTGTAAATAGAATCACACTGCTTCATTAACAACTTTTCCGACCTTGTATATTGATTTCTCTTTAGAATTTATAGCCTTTACAATACATTAGGCATCTAGGAGCCCTTGACCTTCCCTCTTCTTCGAATACAAAAAGACAGAATATGAAGGGAAAAACTTTTCACATCTGAGAACTCGAACAGTCACTTATAGAAGTTGGAACTCTTCATTTCCAACTGGTATTATCGAACTGAATCCATTGGGCCATGGAGTCACAAATGCAACCTAGTTTCTATCGTTATTTCATAAGAAATAAATTTCCATAATGCAATTGGAGGAAATTCCCAAACTGGATGCTTTCGGCGGAAAATACCAAAAGAGGTTCTCCTTTTCGGAGAATTGAAAAAGAGCTTCTCCTTTCGGAGAATTAGAAAAGAGCTTCTCCTTTTCGGAGAATTAGAAAAGAGCTTCTCCTTTTCAGAGAATTAGAAAAGAGCTTCTCCTTTTCGGAGAATTGAAAAAGAGCTTCTCCTTTTTAATAAATTGGGCCCACCTTATAATACTTAAGCTTGCGGAAAATCACTAGCTAAGGTAGAATTCTGCGCAAGGTAAAGTTTTTCCCTTTGCGGAAAATTGCCAAAGGGGGGTGAAACCCGCAAAGTGTGAAAATCCTTCTTTGCAGAAAATCACTTTCGGAGGTAGAATTCCGCACAAGGTAAAGTTCTGCCCTTTGCGGAAAATTACCAACTGAGGTAGAATTCCGCCACGGAGAAGGTGAAATCCAATTCTCCACTTTGTTTCTTTCTTACCCGGAAAATAGAAAAAGTGCTTCGAAAGCCGGTTGTGGGGTCCACCATAGCGCTCTTTCTTCTCTTCTGCCCTTTGCGGAAAATTACCAACTGAGTGCGAAACCCGCACAAGGCAAAGTTCTGCTTTGCAGAGAATTACCAACCAAGTTAGAATTTCGACGCGGAGAAGGTGATTTTTGAAATCCCGCCGAGCTCATTCTCGCTCATCTCTTAACCAAATTGCTCACCGTTTGTTGCATTAGGATCATTGAGACCCGTAGGATCAATCACACTAGTCTTCAATCTGCACCTAGCTTGATATATTCAACTGCAACTTTATTTCTCTACCACAACTGGATTGTTCACACGGTGATATGAAGTAGAAACCTGAATGATTCAATGCTGATTCCATTATATGAAGAATCTCTCTTAGTTCTTTTGAATGTTTGAAACTTATGGCTCACAAAAATCATTCCACCTGCTGAAAAGATCATCAATTGAAAGATCATAATCTTTGCCAGATCGGGTGCTACAACTTACCCAATTAATGAGACTCTGAAAACATCCCACCCGGCTTAGAACAAAAAGGCAATGGAAGAGAAACCTGGCAAAGATTTCCTACCTATAAACGACTTAGACATAGACTCAGACTGACCAGACTGACTATACATGACCATACGACTCCAATATTGCAAAAAGGGGTGACTGAAAGTTAGACAACAATCTATTACCTGATAGAACTTTGGTTGGGGCTAAAGATGACCCTATGCTGGAAGTGTCATTGGAAGATTTTATTCCACTATTGGGTGATGGTTCTTCAACTTTGGATTCTTTGCATTGGTAGGATGAGGCTGGTAGAGTTGAAGATGGTTGGGTCACTGTTAAAGGCAAAAAATTTAAGAGGTCCTTTTCTTATTTTGACATGACCCTTCGGTCCCCATAAGAAGGAGATGAAAGGATAGTTCTCTCTCATCCCACGGTTGATCTCTAATGATTTACTTTTTGTTGCGACTTGGGAGTGTTTTTTCTGAGTTTTTGATGAGTGTATTTCTCTTAGGCCTTTTGTTCAGGTTGATCTGTTGTGTTATGGGAACTCTTATTTCTCTATCTTAAGTTCATTCTATGTACAGGGTTTTGGGGCCCTTTAAAACCTATTTTTACCTTAATAAAAACATTAGTATTCAAAACATTATGCATAATGTTGTCTTGAAAACTCATAATCTTTTCATGACTACAAGTCTTGGTATAAGGACCAAGATTAGGACATGTCCCTGTATCTTGTTGCTCCACCAACTCCTTCTTTCCTTTACTTTTAATAATAACAATAATAGAACTAAATTTCCCTTGGAAATACCTTGAAGGGCTTGAGCCTTCCCATTAAACTATTTGAGTCCATCAATAATATTTTTCATGGTTGTATTACCAAATTCCTACCTTATGAAATTTTGCTAAGAAATGGTTTATCTTCTATTAACGTGTGGATAAAATGGGCTTGTATAAGAGTTTGAGCCCAACATGCTATTGAGAGTTGTAAATATGGTTTAGACAAATCTTTCATGGTGCTTTCAGTCGACATTGAAGAAGTATGTCTGGGTAGAATAGAAAAGAGTCTGGTTAAAATGCGTGGTGGGTGTGCAGAGCAGAGAAAAGCCTAATAAGAGTTATCCAAAATTCACAGGGCGGGTAAGTCAAGAGTTAATTTTATATCCCACTACACAACTAATAGGTAGCCAAAAGGCAAGCGCCTTTTGGAAGACCAACTACACGTGAGGCGGTCATATGGTGAACAACTGGCGGTCAAAGAAGTTAAGTTGGTAGGACCCGTGGTTGAGGATATTTTTCAAAAAGGTGCTAAGTCTAAAGGATTTTGGAAAAGAAACTAAGAGGCGTGATTTATGAAAGGAAATCAAATGATGCCACATAGAAGTGGAGGACTTCAGAAATGGTACCTAGGAGGTGATATTTCTAAAGGAGAGAGAAATGATTAAAGTAAAGAAGACTTCATAAATCATAGTGAAGGCAGTCAATTCCCAAAATCTCGAGTAAGGTGAAGGATGATAGGTGGCATTCATTTGTGATCCTATGATCCCAGTGACAAGGATATAGAAATTTCATGGGATAGCAAGGTGATGACACATGGAGGCCCATGCTCGCGTGGTAGATGACTAGGAGTCAAAAGATCACAATTCTATGCTCTGATAGAGTGAAGAGAAAGAAGCATAGCAGGATAACGAGGTGATGCCACATGTCCGAGTTGTTGTGGAAGTGGAATGGGTCTAGGTGGACAAGTGACAGCTTATCATGATCCCGCGATCTAAAAAACCAAGGAAAGAGAAGGTTCATGGGATTGTGAGGTGATGCCATGTGTCTAGGTAGTGCAGAAGAATGAGAGATAAAGAGTGGGGCCAACAAGACATATGTCACGAGCTTGTTATCCCACGATCTAACAGACCAAGGAGAGAGAGAAACCATGGGATAAAAAAAGAGTGACACATGGTGGTTGAGTGGTTTGAAAGTGCTTAAAGAAGAGATTAAAGGACAAACATATCCAACGACATTCGTGATCCTGCTAAGAAAGTTGCTCGAGAGATTAAAAAATGCGGGATCATGGGATGTTTATGCATGTCTAGGCCAAAGTAGAGTCAAAGAAGTGGTAAGAGGAGTAAACTGAAACCACATACCAAATTATATGAAGCCACATAGTCCTAAGGTGGGGTCAAGGTATTCTTAAATGCCTAGTTGGCCTAACTTAAAGGAAAATATTGCAGTAAAAGGTGGTCAACTAAATTTAGGGGTCGTTAGACTTTTGTCAAATGATAGAAAAGGTGGAAGTTTATTATTTTTATGTGAATGGAGAGAGATTTAAGGGTTTCACAATAGATTTACTGAGTAAAACCCTTTTTTTGGCATGCTCTTCAAAGACACAGGAGTTAGAAGCTTGGTTCCAGTATAGATAGCTACAGCTCGACTGCAATTCAGAGGCCACATTGATTTGTTGACATCAAATTACAGAAGGTTGAGACTCAGTTTGTGCATGATTTAATTGAATATATTAACAAGATCTTCAATTCTTCATTTTCCTTCTGTAGTTTGGTTCTTCATCCCTTCGATGAATCAGAGAGTTCTATGTAGAGTTTTATCTATTGTAGACTTTGGAATTGGTGTCTATTTTTTCCTTTAAAAGCAAGTTTAGTGTTTAGAGTTAAGGGTTCCCACATTTTTGAAGAATAGAAGGAATGATTGTTTTTTGATCCTCTAGTTTTCTGAGAGGTTGTGGCAGCCATTGTAACTGGTATGATAGCAATTTCGTTCACATTTTTTAATAAAGATCATAGTTTTGAAGACCTTCTTTGAGTTCACATTATTGTATGCAGTCTTGAATTTGATATAGCCTTGTAGTGTATTCATCCTTTGGATCATGCAAGTTTATGTCTTTGTTATGCATCTTTAAGTGGGTAGTATTGCACCTTGTGTAGGTTATAAGTTGGGGTTTCTTTAGTTTCTCCATTATCTGGTTAAGTGTGAAGAGTATTCGTCCTCCTAACCTGTATTTAAAAGAAGCTCTGAACCCTCATTATGAAACACTAATATATGAGTTTCTCAATCACTAGATTTTTGTCAATTGTTTAAACTGGTCTTCCTTCAAGAGATCCTTAGTGATCAATGATGGTTTGAAGTTACATTCCCCTTGGTGTAGATTTATTTAAACTTACTTCCTTTGTGCAATTTCTCTCCATTTTCCCATCCAAGTTTTCTTTTGGTTCAAAGTTTTGAATAAGGTGATATATAAAATAGGAACCATCCTAGAACCTAGATATTTACTCCATCTATAGGAAATTACACCACCTTTGAAGTGTTTCCATGTTGTCCCGGAATCGTCAAGTCTAGCCTTCAAAGCAAGACTGAGGATGACACAAATTTAAGGCCTCAAAAAGTTGTTCTACTACAAAGACCACAACCCTTAACTTATCCTACACATTTTCAAGGGCCTCTTGTAGGTTCCTAATTTTATCTTCGTGATCCTCCTTCACAACCTTGACATCCTTTACAACATTCTATATTAGGGAAAGAATTTTATCCGCATTCTCAAAAATGGAAATTTTGTTCAAAGTGTCTTGTCCCAACTCCATTTTATTGCCGAGGTAATTAATCTTCTCCTTAGTTGCATAAATTTATCACACCAACCTCTTAAAGAGGCTAAAATGGTCATCGGTGAGGTCCTTTGAAATTTTCATCATATCCCCTATTTTAGCAATACAATAGGTAATGTGCTAAGTGAATTACTTCCCATTCCATTTATTGTACATTAGGAAGGAAGAATGCATCTAATAGGCTCAAGGGTTGACTCAAGTGCTAATTGAAAGCAATATTTTCCCTTCCTTGAATGATGTAATGAATTAAATGATATTATTAGGTGATGTAATAGATATATTAGGAAAGACGCTAAATTTTTGTTGAAAATAGACTGAAACAGATAGATAACAAACTAAAACTGACATACATAGAAATCAGAAGATGAAATAGACCCGTGGCAGAAATATGAGTTGAAAGTGGTTGGGACATGTTGATTTTTTTTGATGTGTTCCCAAGATAAGTCGAGTTTGGTGATGTGTCCATAAGGTTTTCAACTAAAATTTTCACAGAACCTGCAACTGTTCCCGCTTTACCCAAATCTGATCTGACAGCTCTGTATCCTATTCTTGCACACAAAAAGAAAGGGAAAAGGTTGTGGAAAGGAGTTTTCCTCGGTTAAACCCTTGTTTAGGAATCAACCTTGAAAATAGAAGGAAATGACACAAGGAAATGTGTGTAAAAAGGTAAATTATTATTTTACCTTACATAAACCCTCATGAAAAGATGTAGAAATCTCTCAAATCCATGAAGATGCTTGAATGTATTTGAAATCCAAAGATTTGATCGTAGAATGCAATATAGAATCAAGTTTTCGCTTATGAATTTATGGATCTATTATTTTCACTCCTAGATCTTATTTATGCAGATATGCTTGATAATCACTTGCGAGGAGGAGAGGGGAAATGGATGAATGAATTGATCTTCTTGATTGATTTTATAATTCCTCTACTTAGTGATCATGGGAGAATAAATTTCATCAAATAGATAAGACATCCTTGTATTTTAATGATCTTGAAGGATTAGATACTTCGAGATCTTGATCTTGAATGCTTTCCTTCAAATCCTGAATCCAATTGCTCTTGCTTGCTTCAAATCTTGATAACTTGGTTGCCAAAATGCTTACGTATATTTGTTGATATCAAAATGAGGAGTGATCAGGGTTTATTATACTAACTCCATCATTTTGGGATTCAAATTTGATCCAGGCTGACCATAGATGAAAATCCCATAATAGGACCCTGACATAAGGCCTTAGGGAAAGTTTGAGCCCCAAAAACCAAGGATGAGCTGCAATTGGAGACATGTCTCAGGAAAATTGGGCTCAAATTTTAGGGGGAGCTTAGGGAGAAAGAATAGGAGTGGGAGGAGAAAAGATAGCTTTCCAAGCTCAATTATAAGAGGCATTTGGACCTTGAAATTGTATCATCTTAAAATGGAAGAACTTTCATGTTAAGAGCATTTAGCCCTCCTTAGGGGATGTTTTTGACCACCATCATACTATCCCCTCCTTTCTACATCATCTCCTACTTTTGTGCCTGTTTAGGACCCTAATGGGGCCTCTTCGGGCACCTTCTATCCCACCTGGCACTTTTTCCAGGGGTTCTGACCCCTTGGGTTAGGGTCAACCTCGACCTTGACCTAGGTCAGGGTTGACATTGACCTTGACCTTGACCTAGGTCCCCCTTCCAAATCTAGAAACTTGTCAGTTTCTGGAGGTCATAAATAATTCATTTTTCCCGCTTCCGGGTCAACTGTTTCAGGTTCCAAAGCAATGATTCCTAAATTATATTCAATGTAGGTCCTATTATAGGGGCATGGGTCTAATTTGAATTTAATTATCCTATGTCAGCCTCTCTAGAAGATTGTGCCCTAATTTCATATAAAAGGGAGCCTTCTCCTCTCATTTTCTCTAAGCATTTTTGATAACTATCAACTATTGAGCACTAATTCTCTCCAAGCGAAATCAAGCAAGAAAAAAGTTCAAGCATCCATTGTTCTACATGTTATCAATATTTCAAGGTGTTCAAGTCTTCCTCTCAATAATTCAAGTCCTCTATTGAAGATCAAGGATTCAATATTTCAAGCCTTTGAAGGGATTTGGTTCAAACATTCAAGATTCATCATTCAAGTCCTAGATCTAGCCATCATGGTGGTGTGATCTTCCTTCAAGATCCATTGTGCATCCTCAAGACTCATTAATTATTCCTTCAAGGTGGATTCCAAGCATACAATCATGGAGGTGTATTTTTTCTATTAAGTCCAAGCTTTCATATTCACATACTTGCTTACATTTGAATTACATGGACATATCTATTGAATATCATAGCTTCATTGTTAGATTCAATTCTACTACTTGCTAGCATTCTATACTTTATTGATTTCAAGGTTAATTCCTAAATCAGGGTTTGAATAAGGCAAACCCCTCCCCCCAACAAAAAAACCTCTTTTTCTTGTAGGTACAAGTTTGAGACTGTGGATTTGAACTCAGATCTGGATACCCTTTTTGACCGACTTTCGGGATCCGCGAATAGATTTTCTGTTGGACCTGTGCAGGTCAAGGTCAAGATTATTGGGTCAAAGGTGACATTTGTGGGTCAAGGTCAACCTTTTTCTCAAGATAGTGTCAGATTAGAAAAAGATTTCTGGGTTTTGTTCATCTCTGCATTTCTATTTCGGGTCATACTTCATATTTTCTAGAAATAGAGTGCAGACCTCAGAAAACAACATTCTTTGATTTGAAATATTTCAAGGTTAGTACATTTCTCCTATATCCATTTCAATTCAAATTCTTAATCATTATAAATCTATCACACATTTACATTCATTCACACACATTTTAACAGGGAAACCTAGGATCTCCTTCTTTATTCTTATTTCCAATAGATTGATTCATTTATGCATTGATCCTTTTTGGGTTGATCAATTTGGATCCTTCCTTTGTGCATTTGAGAATAAAAATGAATTTATTATTTATCCCTCCACTCTAAAAATTAAATGTAAGGTGATAAGTGATTTGAGTATCAAAACACTCTTATTTTATTAACATCATTTTTCTCCTTTACAGAAATTACCGAAATGGGGCCTAATAGGTCATAAAGCATCCAATTATGGGTGCTAACTTTTTAGGACTATATATTTAGCCCCAACTTTAGTGGGAGTATGAGACAAAATCATACTCATGGTAAATTAAATCAATGCATAATAATGATCTTATCAAGGTCAAGGAGATAAAGAAACATAAAGCCCCCAAGTGACTCAAGTCTTCATCAAATCCAAAACCAAGATAAGAGAGGCATCACTTATTAGAGAGAAAGAGAATAAAAATTGGAGAGGAGTGTGATCAATAGCCTAGTAAGGGATTGCCTCACTATGGATCACACAGAGGGAAAGCGTTGAAAAATATGGCATTGAATGTCTAGAAAGTCGTGTTATGCTAGTCAACCCATGAAAAAGTATGATCCCTTAAGGAAATAATTGTCTCCATTAATGGATCTAACAAGGGTGACTAGGCCTAAGGAAATATTTGTCTCCTTTGGGATCAAACAAAATCAATCAAGCCTAAGGAAATTATTATCTCCTTAGGGATCAAAAAAGGAGGATCAATCCTTAAGGAAAGCCTTCTCTCCATTAAGGGATATGATGAAAGGATGAACACAAGGAAAGAGTTACCTCCTTGGCCATCTGCAAGAGAGGTTGCATTAAATCAATTGAAAATGCCTCAATAGGAGCAATGGATTTATTGGAGCATACATGCATCCACAAGAAATGTTTCCACTACGAGATGCCCCCAAGAAAGGATAAATCAAGTGAAATAAACATAGATAAAGGAGAGAACAAAAGGGATCTACTAACTCTAGGGTCATTGTGATCATATGATAATACATGAGATATTATATCAAAATTAAATTTAATCATCCCTCAAAGGTAGAAGAACTACAAGAACAATGGAAGAATGTCACATAAGAGACACAAATAAAAGTCTTTTTGAGCCAGCATCACATAGACCAAAAATAATATATAGCTACTATTTTCATTAACCCCAATCAGACAACACAAAGGCATATTCACAGATATAAGAACATGCAAAACATAACATTTAATAACATATAGAAGAATTAAGATACAAATAGATGACTATAAAAATACTTTGATTCCTTTATCACCTTGCGCCAATGCAACAAGAAGGATCATTTAAATAAATATAAACAAGAAATATAATGTGCAACACATCATGGGGGAAACACATCAGTATAGACAAGCAATCAAACAAAATCCACCACACAAGAGGATCTAATCAAGCATATCGCCTACCCCCTATCTTGGTCTGTAGTTTTTATGGAAGGTGAGAAACACACAAGAGGAGAAATATCAAGCATGGTAGATGGAGCAATAGGTATTTATGAATAAGGAATATGTTGTGAAGATGGGTCACCTTTCTCATCGCTAGGATTAAGAGATAATTATTTTGAAAACATAGCTAGTAAATCATGATTAACATCAATAATCTCAAACATATCATCAGAGTCACTAGCATGAATATCATTTTTGGTTGCATTATGATTATCAAAAGCATCATCATCAATAGTATCTTCTTCATCCAAATTAATTGTAATATAATCCAAGGTATGATTAGAATTATCATGTTTGTTAAATTTTATCCTTTTCAAGTTGACCTCCTCCTTTGGCCCAAGCATAGGTCAGTTACAAGGAATTAAAGCATCAATAGGTCTTTCCAGGGAAGCAATATTTTGAGAAGCATGTTGACGGGATCTAGCACAATGTTTAAAATGATGGTCACAAGAATGATGATTATTTTTGGTTTTATTGGAAATTGGGTTTGGTTTAGGATCAATCAACATTGGGTCCATTTCTTCTTTAGGGGGAAGAACTGAAGAAATCACACTAGGTTGAGAGATAACATTGGTAGAATGCTTATAAGATATAGCAGGTAGAACTGAAGCATATACAGGTGTGGTAGTGCAGGAAGAAGTCCACATCTAGGACAAGCAGATGGAATATCCTTAGGTTTTCTAATCTCAAAAATCTTTTGGATCTTGTAGGTTTGATATAATAGGAAGATATTATCTCTACGGGGTTTAGTTGGTTGAGGCATGGAAGGCCAAAATAAGTCGAGGTGAACATAATCCCAAGGCACTAAAGGCTTATAAAGGCTATGGTTAACACTCATGATTTTTCCATTACGAGGGAATTCCAAACACTTATGAATAGGAGAGGCTACTAATTTCATCAAGGTAAGCTAAGGAAGACCAAGTTTGACTTGAAATTGATCAAAAGTTGGAATCGCAGTAAAGGTAACATCTACAATTTTTCTACCAACTTTAACAATGAGTGAAATGGGACCATGAGAAGGATAAAGGAAACCATTTCAATTTTGGATCATAACTGTAGACACCCTAAAATGGACATACTTGTGACCTTACATTACAAACATTAATTTTCATCTATTAATTAATGGTTTTTTAATCATTAATTAATCATCTATTTTCTTCTAATTTCATTCCCCAAATCATCTAATCAAATCCCCATAATTTATTAAATGATTAATTTTATTTAATTAATTAACCTTAATTGATTAATCTCCATTAATTAATTAAATTCAATTTTCTAAAGTTTAAATTTAAATATTTAAACTTATTAATTAATTCTTCTAATTAATTTAATTTCATTCAATAATTCAATTCTAAACCAAAAAGAATTCAATTATCTCACATGTTGAATACTTTAATTATAAAAATTAATTAAATATTCAATTAATTCCTTTCTTTAGTTCAAAAAAGAGAACTCTTGATCAGATCTCTGATTGCATGAATTACTCCACCTACCTCTTTAGTTAAAAAAGGTAGCTCCAAATTACCTCTTCAGTTCAAAAGGTAACTCATAATCAGTTGTTTAGTTAACCAAACTTTATTTCCTCTCTCCAAGTTGAGGAGGTGGAGTTTACTAATGGCTTCTCTAGTTCCCTTTGATCTCCTTCGTTCATCCTCTAATCTTTGGGATTGATCTCAACTGTTCATATCATTTCCATATTTTATATAATCAACCCTTCGTAACCATTTGAAGGATCTAGGATTTCAAGCTTTCGTATGCCATTACTCTGTCAGATTGGTTCAAGCATCAAGCATTCCTGCAATCAAAGCAATCAATATCATATTCTCGACGCTCCCAAGTCATAGACGCTGCCCACACTAATACTTAGCACCACACAAACAACATTTCAAAATGAGGAGAGAGAGACAATAAAAGATTCAAGCTTTGTTGGTTTGCATTAGTTTGTATTCCTCCTTGATTGCTTGTCATTTTATTGTTTGTAGTTTTGTTCTTAGTAGTAATTGATTGATTTCCCACATTGCAAATCAGTGCTACTAACCCCCTTGTTAACTCAAGATTATGGAGACAAGATACGAAGTCGTGACATTTTGGTGAAACCGACGTAAATCAAATACCCAAATATCACTTACAGATGACATATATGACCTTTTGGCCTCGGTCGTATGGTTGCAAAATTTACCTTTTATGTTTTTTCGATATCCTTGTAATTTTTTAATCACTGGTATTTTACCGCAATTGACTGGTTTAATGTCGCAATCGATTTGAGGGTTTCACATTTATTTTATGTCGTTATTCAATTCTTTGTTTTCTTGCATTGTGCCACAATTGACTGATCCATTTCACAATTGACTGATCTATAGCGCAATCACCAACATCTTGTCGCAACAGAAAGTGCTTTACTGCAATCATAAGAATTTAGCCGCATCTAACATAACTTTGCCACAATTGAAAGAATATTACCGCAATCGACAAAATTATTGCTTATCTGATTCAAATTCTTTGTTTTTCTGTTAAAATCTGATTGTTTTTCTCAATTTCTATGCAGGATTGACCAATGACTAATGGCCAAGAGGGTAATCAGACATATCCCGGGTGCTAGATCACTAAGAGATGTCATAAGAAGGAGCACTAAATATCGCACACAACAAAGATCCATCTTGGACACCGTGACAAAAGATCAAAGTGAAGCCTACAACATATATCTTGATTCTATCAAGCATTTTGTAGTTAAGTACAATGTCACAATTAGTCTTAATAGTCTTAACAATTTCGAAGTTGTTGGATATTCTTCCATTCTTAATTAGACAATTTCGATACTAATCACTTTCTTGACAGCTTGTGGCGAGGAAATGGTTAACAAATCAAACCAAAAATCATTCATTTGTGTTTTAGTGCTTAAAATGGATATTGCATGCACTCATCTTGAACCTCACATTTCCAAATTGGTGCTTAAAATTGACGTGCTGGTAAATAATTGAACAAAGGCAAACAATCTTTCAAATTTGGTCCATTAAAATTGAACATTCAAATCATCATCTACTTTGGGATTAAAATTGAACATTTGTGCTTGTATGAGTGATTAGCTTAATTCACATTTGAAATTTTGAGGTTTAATCAATTAACCTTGTGTATTGAGTCCTTGGTACGCTTGCACAAATCTATTAGATTAAAAACCTTTATACTTTTTTAGAAAGGCCTGTTTGGGGAATGCGCTTCTTCCTTGGAGAATGACCTTAAACTGGTAATCCTTCCGATCGGTATATAAACAAGACATGAACCAAAGTTTCATCTTATATCTAGCCAAGATTGGGCGAGGTGTGTTGATGATAGTCTAGATTGGGTGAATATCCCTAAGTAGCCAACATGATCAACTAAGCTCTTAAGTGAGTCACACACGTACAAACTGATTGGATAGACACCACAAAACCTACTACAACCTTGTTAAAATAGAGGCCAACCCGATTCACCTCTAAACAAATACCTTATTATAGTATAAGGGGTTGCAGAATTTCCCCCCGAGATTCCCAACATATGTATTCCAGGTTATTTTGTTAGTGAAAGAGATCTTCACTAGCATGACAATAATATTTGGAAATGACAAAAACACAGGCGCCTACATCATGGACCTTCATGTCCTAGTAGTGTGACACTTGTTGTGTGAGCTAACAAACATTCAAGCATTGTGCCTATAACATTGTATTTTGAAGCCAAAAGTTGACCTAGATTAATATGTTTGTCCTTATCTCAAAACCCGTGCTAGATTAGAAAATACAGTGTCTATTGTTCTTTTTCTATGATCAGTTTCCAAAAAATGCAATACCAACATAAAAAACTATCAAAATGAGTCCAACACGTTCAAGTCTAGACTGTCAACACCTGTTCTGCAATCAGAATCCTTGTCCAAAAATCAATTATATTAGACAAATAAGCCAATTTGAGATCTCTTTTTCAGACTGTCTCTCTTTTACCGCAATTGCCCACATCTTGCTATAATTGAAGGAATCATACCACAATTGATCCATTTATTGTCACACTGGAGTCTTTAATTACCGCAATTGGTGATTGATTACCATAGTTGACCTATCACTTCACCACAATTGGTGCAAGTTTTCCACACTTAACCAGGAACTCGAAAATATCTATTTTTACATGAAAACCTTGGAAAGATTCCCCATTTTATGTAAAAGTTCAGTGTCTATCCCAGAAAAATGTGAAAATACTTTATGAATCTCTAAACATTAAAGATCATCCATTCTTTGAAAGCATGATTATTGTATAAAACATTGTTAGTTCAAAAGTTCAGACTTGATTATCTTGATCCCATTATCTCAAAATCATCAAATCTCTATTAGCAACTTTGTCCAAGGCAATAGTCAGAATCATATTCTTACTGATGAAATTATTTTTCCATTAGTATACTTAGAGAAAAACACAGACAAAAAGCATTACTGGCAGACAGCAAGCATCACTGACGAACCACAAGCAGTACTGGTGAAATGCAAGCATACCCGACAGAACAAAGATTTTTGAGAAAAATCTAAGTATAAAATTGACAAGCATCACCGGCAAAGACAAGCATCACCGGTGACACATTTTCCAGAACAACCCGACAGGAACAGATAGGCATACCCGATGACATGTTCAAGAAAGGAACATCGACGACCAAGAACACCGATCATCAGAACCGACAGTTAGAAAAACCGCAAATTATGGATCTGATTTATACACGACAGATAAAGCAAAGTTATTCTATTTTGTAGAATTGTTTTTTTGTTTTTTAATGGTCATGCAAACTTTATGTAAATGCTTTAAAGCATCCTAAATGGATTTAAAGCATATCTAACTATAGATCAAAATCAAGTTGTATATCTTGGATCTAGAGTTAATCCACAATGCATGAATCAAGAATTGAACCTAAGCTAGTATAAATAGATGTTCATACTCAATTGTGAGTACATGAATTCTTTATCATTGATAGCCATGAAGAGAATCTAAGGAGTAGAAGGCAGAATTCAGGCAAAGATCAGAAACATAATACATCAGTTATCAAGAACACACAGAGGCTACCGACGAGCAGATAAAGGCAATACTCAATCATGGAAGGATGATTAATAGTATTTTTGGAGCTTTATAGGATCTATTATTAGCAATTGTAGATTTCATATTCCATCAGATCAAAGACCTATGTAGTTGCATTCTAACAAGTGCATCACATCTAAAATCCTTTTGTAGAAGGTGGACTTGACCGTCCTTTGTAAATCTCTTAACAAAGTGCACACTTAACAGTGTTGTTGAAAGCTTCAAACGAAGTAGATCTTAACAGGTCTCTACTGTAATACTCCTAACAGGGTAGGTCATCAGAAGTGACCAAATTGTAAGCCTTAACCGACTCTTCTTATCTGCAGATAGTGAAGTTTTGTGGGTAACAATCCCCACCATAGTTTTTACTTCCTAACAGAAGTTTTTTGCGATATCATATCTTGTGTCATGTGTTATCTAATTTCATGAATGTTTCTATTATTGTTACATATCAAAAGAATGTATGATATGATTTCATATGCGTAAAGAAAGATGAATAGATAGATAAGTTAAATTACAAACTGATGGCTAAGGGTTAATGGGCTAAACAAGAAAATTTTTAGAGGTACTAATTCACCCCTCCCCTCTCAGTATAAATTATCTCAATATAATTCCAACAATTGGTATCAGAGCTAAGTCTCTCTCTTGGAAAGCTTAAAGACTTGAGAGAAAAGATCAGAGCAATGGATAAGTTCAGACTGGATATGACTATTGAGAATGAGAAGTTACAGATGCAAATAAACTTTGAGCAGTATAAGGAGGCGAAGATAAAGCTAAGAAAACTTCTTGATGATAGATAGATTATGGCAACCAGGCTGAATGAGAAAGACTACAAAGAAATGGAGATACAAGAGTACTTTGAAACAACTGAATCATCATTGAGCAAAGCTTCAGATGCATCAGTTGAATAAATCACAAGTATGCAAGAGATCAATCTACATCTGAAAGATCAAATCAAAATGCTGCAAATTGGTCAAGAGACTCAAATGGTAAAAATGATTGATGTTATGAATGATGCAAGAAAAGTTGAAAATGAAAGAACACTAGCCATTGATGATAGGTGGAAAATTACAGAGAAGCTATAAGATAAAGAATCAGAGATTCAAATACTTACTGAGCATTACCATGAGGTCATCAACCAGATTATTCTTATGAGTCAAGAAGCAAACAAATTAAATATAGAACTCATAGAAAGAATACAGACCATGGGTGAACTAAGGGAAGAAAATGAAAAATTAAAGCATCAAATCAGAATTCATAATCAACACAATGAAATGATCAAAAAAGATGAGGATAGAAAAAAACGGATGGATGACTTTCTTGATGGACAAAGAAGAGTCAACAAATACACAGGATTAGGGTACAATGAGAATGGAGAATCCTCTAATCAATCTGATAAGAGGAATGCTTTCACAACCCCAAGATCCAAGAAGCTATCATGCAATCACTGTGGAAAACCAGGCCACACCTCAAACATCTGCAGAAGCAAAATGAAAGGTATTTCTCAAGCACAATCTACTTTTATTGGTACTTGCTATAAATGTCAAAACAAAGGACACAAGTCACATGAGTGCAGATCGAAAGTGATAAATCCAAAGAGAAAAACCTACATGGACAAATACTGTCCTGCATGCAAGATGAATGGGCATACACACAAGGAATGCTGGAAAAAGAACAAGGCATGGACTCAAAAAGAAACTGATAAAAGTTACAAACCAACCAGAGAGGGTAACTCATATGTTTGGGACTATAACACATGGGTAAATTGCACAGCATGTGGAAGGTATGGTCATATTGCTGCCAACTGTATAAGAAAATGGACCAGAAGGTCAAGAGGATGGTCCAATGTAGGTATGGCATGTTTATATTTTCATAAGGTTGGACATGTGATAAAAGATTGTAAAGACCAACTGACAGATACAAATACACATCCCAATGGAAATACCATTGATGACATCAAAAGGATGAGAAACAAAATGTGGGTAAAAGCCACAAACATTGAAGGTGCTAGTACAAGCAATGCAAATGGTGACACCCCATCCACTGGATCCGGTGACATCACTACATCTAACTAGATTGCACAAGTAAGTATGGAACTGCATTAGCACAAGTTTTACTATGCATCAGTTCCATTACAAATAGCTCATATTGTTATATAGGCATGAATAAAGATGCAATATATTGTTACTTGCTAATCTACTGTAAAGCAACCATCGGTTATTGGGCACAATCTGCATCAGTGAACACACATAGAAAAGATATGTAATACTTACCGAAATGTATCGGTCATTACACAAGTTGTGTGTAACCCGACGAGTATCGGTATACACTGAATCTACAAAAGTTGTTGTCGTAATATCACCGACGATCATCGGTGAAGTCTCTGACACCGCTAAATTACCCTGACGCTTTACAAAAAACATAGGAGTTGTGAATGTATTTACCAATGGAGGTAGTCTTCATAAAATAACAAAGTTGGTAGGCATTAATGACAACTTAGGGCACCAAAAAGTATAAAATCCTGACGGGTAAGCTCATTTTTGTACCCGCAATTTTTGAGTAGAGCAGAGCAGAAATAGAGAGATTTCAAGTAGTTTGAGAAGTGACCTAGCACAAGTCATTCACTGAGCATACAGATTCGAAGGAGATCACAGACAATCAGTAAGTTCATTCACTCACCGATAAGCACTATTTTTGATTTACGAAAAGCCCTAAAATCTGAAAAAATGATGGCATTGACATCTAGGGTAGAGAAAATAAAGGACGACAAGAAGAAACCTTTTAAGCTCATTAGCAGAGGGGCATGTGTGGAACCAAAATACAAGTTACATCCTAAGATAGCCTCTCAACTAGATGATTCCAGAGCATTCTCCCGAATCCTAGCTAGGGTTTTATTGGTCAAGGACGTTAGGTCCTATATGCACTGCAAAATCTCATAAATAGGAGATCTAGACCTAGACAACGCCTATAAGGCACTTTTTGATGATGGTGGCAAGCTCAAAGAAGAACATAAACACTTAGAAGTGAAAGTTCTGACAAATGCACTTCATTTCCCGAAGGTTTTTAAAACAAAATGGATCAAAATTAATCTAAGCAGAGTACATAATAACTCTTTGTGGTTGAACAAACCAAAGGCTATAACAAAATATGTTATACACGCAGTGACAAACTATCCAACAACTGAAAAACCTTAGGCTCACAAACATCCTTCTCTTGGAGAAGAGGAAAAGTTAACCGGTGCTAAAACAGACAAGAGGGCACTGAAGGTAAACACTATCACCGACGTGGAGCTAAAATTTGGTGCTCGCGTAGTTGGATACAAGATATTTCAAGCTAGCATAATGAACAGTATCTTTAGCACATCAATGAGCACAGCCTACAAAATCATCAAATAGGGGAAGAAGATGGATCTAACAGAGATCCCGTTGCACCAATTTGAGGAGAACATGTGCACTATAAGCTCTTCACAGACAAACACATGTAAGTTCGGTTCCCTCATACAATGTATATTCTTCTACTTCGAAGAATACTTTCCTTCAATTGGAAAAATAGCATGGGACACTAGTAGACCGGTAACCATGCAGATTAATGAATTCATTGAAACACTAGTCACAAATTTCGACAATGTTACGCATGAGTACTTTAAGACAATTAAGGATATGCTACAAGCAAGGAATAGAATTCCTGAAAGTTTAATTGAGGAAAACAAGGAAGACATTTGTTTCATGGTGGACACTGACTTCACCTACATACAAGCAGTAGTTCCAAGGAAATCTTGGCTAGATAAGTTTGATTATGAAATCAAAACTGGGTAAGCAACAGAAGGAATTAAGGCACTATTGAATGAACCTATTGACAAAAAACAAATGAGGTTTGGAACCTATGAGGAAGCCAAACAAAAAATTAAGTCAACACTTGTAAAAAAGGCTATAAAACAGTCTAAGAGAATGGTGAGGAACATAAAGAAGAACTTGAAAATATATTTTGATGGAGAAGATGAAGAAAAGAGTAAGGAGGAAGAACAGGATAAGGAGGAAGACACCGAGGAATAGCTTCCCATCGGTAATACAGAAGAAACAAATGAGTCAGAAGAGGACAAGTCTGATTCACCACCTCCTCCTCCGACCAAAAAGTCTAGAACAAGGAGCCAAATGGCTAAGGATAGCAGTCCTTCACCTATGGTGAAAGGGAAGATGTACAAATGGAAACCTACACCTACAAAGGCTAAACAAAAAACTAGAACACCTGCAAAAAGGAGAAAGTATGTTTAGACTGATGAAGAACTAGAAGATTCAGCAATGGATGAACCTGACACTGTAAGAATAGCAAAAGAAAAAGCAAAAATTACATCACTGTCTGATAACATTGATGATGTATGTAAGTACATTTCTACAACTACATCTATTGGACATCCAAAAATTAGGAAATGGTTACAATGGGATAAAGTAGACCAAGATAAGATAGAAGACACACTAATTGCAAAAATGTGCAAACACTATTATGTTCCTATGCAATACCATTCACAAGATGTTCCACAAGAAATGTTAGATAAGATTTCTTCTAGATTCACATATGCACTACATGAGGAAAAGAAGATGAGAGAAAGAGTTTTGGTCACTCTTCTATCGCCTGAATCCACACATAAAGAAATAAATGAGCTTATGAATAAGTACACTAAGAAATTCTCACCAAAAAAGAGATCTTACAAATTTCTTCAGGATAAAATCATTGAGTTAGAAGAAGACACTCATCAGATATGGAGTGCAATATTAAAACCTGCAGAAGAGAGCGGTCCTGAAAAAGAAATCATCATTAAGACAGCCCACTCAATAGTTGAGTTAGAAAATGAAGAAGTACAAATAACAGGGCAAAAACAAATAGATATTATAGATGAGGATTGGTCAAAAGATGGCCAACATGATCAAGTACTAGATAGTCCTATTCACATAAACTTAGAGGATGAAGAAGTTGCCAAAGAAGAACTAACAATCAAGGGTAACTTAGATGTGGATATGAATGATGACTCATGGTTAGACAACATTGTTGACACCATTACAGGAAAAGACCCTACAACAAATATGCAAAAAAATGAAGATATCACTGCTACAAGGGTCAACACCGACAAACAGGACATAGCTATTGACAATGCAACTGTCAATACACCTACAAATATGAATATATTGATAGATTCTATCAATATACAGTCTAGCCAAGACAAATCATCTAAGAAAAATGTTGATATACCCAAAGATGTGGGTACATTTGAAAATAAGGGTGCATCCAACACTCCAAAGGATACCGACACAGAAATGAAGGATGACACCGATGAGCAGAAAGATACATCAAAAGAACAAGAGGCAGAGAAAACAACAGAGGACACATCAAAGTAGATTGAAGAGAAAGAAAAGAGTGAGGAAGTAAAGAGAAATGAGGAGATGAAACAAAAGGAAGATTCATCTGTTGAAACACCCAAGGTTCGTGAGGAGACATCTTCACAAAACTGGCTAGTGATTATAGAACAGGTACAAAATAATGCCTCAACCTCTCTACACTCACCAAAAAAATCTACACAATCACAGGCCTTACAAATGGTGGTACATCAATCTACCACCCAGCCAAAGAAGAAGTAGAAAATAGAAAAGAAGGACATATTGGCTGTAACACTTGATGAGGTCATTGAAGTTCCAAACTGGGACATTACCACTTTGGACAATGACAAACTTCAAGAGTTTAGAGTACTATGTTAGAGGAAGGCCATACAAAAAAAGATGATCAAAGAACACAGAGAAAACATGGAACTTGACAAAGCCAAGGAAATACTCCAACAACTAGTTCCTGAAGTGAAAATTGATGAAAATACTTCAGTTAAGGAACATATTGCTGTTCTTACCGACGCTATCACAGAACAAGGAATAGAGGCCGACCAAGCAATGGAAGAGCAAGCAGAGAAGAAATATCAATTCAAGTTAATTGATAAGATAAGCCAAGAAGTGGCATTGAACAAGGTCAAGCTCTCCGAACTTAGTGATGAACTGGAGCCAATGATTGCTGAGGCAATAACCTTAGTTCAAAAGATGTGCACACTTGAAAAGTTTGCAAAGGAGAACAGTGACAAACTTGCAGAAATTGATACGAATGTCACTAAAAGTGCACAAAGCCTAACCTCACATGCCAATAGCATAAAGGCACATCATGACATAGTCATTGAGGAAAATAGGCTAAGGCAGGAAATATGGGATGCTGAGACCCAATTTAGAGGTGAGATCACAGAACTCCAAGCACATATCTTACCAAATCTCACAATACTTCAGCAACATATTTCAGAAGCTAGAAATCTAATAGCAACCCTAGAGATGTTTGCAGTAGACATCATCTATGATATTCATGTAAGGATTTCACTAGAGCACATGGCTCTAGAAACGCTGAAGGAAAAATGGGAGAAAATAATGGAGGAAGTCAAGTCCTCACATTCCCACCTTTTTGGAAAGTTGTAAGTACCTTTGTCCTTAGAATCAAAAAAGGAGGAAAGGCAATGTATATAGTTATGTACAATACAAATATCTGGATAATACATATATGGGTAACAAAAAGAAAAAGATAAAGGATATACATATATATATACTTACACTTACTGACATATACATAGGGGGAGTCATTCAAATGACTAAGGCAGAAGTTTACATAGGTGTACATACTAATACCCTCAGTATGTTGCACATATCATGTTTTTGATACTAATGTCAAAGGGGGAGATTGATGACATTATTTTTCCATTAGTATACTCAGAGAAAAACACAGACAGAAA
>MU224078.1:3668773-3683184 GCA_018584345.1 Thuja plicata | reverse complement strand
TGCAATAACTGCCCCTCTTGTCTGTGAACAGTGCATAGCCAAGTGTTCATCTTGTCATCGCCCAGGACTTCTCCTCCTTCCTCTTGGCACTTCTAGAACTTAGTCATATCTCTGTTCTGCTCTGCAATACGTTGAAACTTCTCTTTTTCACCGATATTGAAACAAATCTATCCAAATCTCGACTGACTGCTCTGTGCATGATTTTTTGCAATTGAAAACCCTCTGATCCATTTTGGAAAACCCCTGCAAACTGAGCAATCTATCTTTCTTCTGATCATACTCTGTCTGGTCGCTTACTCGCCCAGGTTTTACTCTGTTTCCATCTTTATGCACGAGTGCGCGATGACAGCTTCATCCCTCTGAATCGCTCAATCGCAGCCTAATCTTTCATTAATCTCATTACCCGGCGACTGCGCGATGGGACCCATTTTCTGCTCGTCGCAAGATCGCGAGCTCTTTCTCTTTATTCTTACTTCATGTGCGAGTAGGTGACAACATCTGTTCTCCCTTCGGTCGCGCACTCGCGAGCCACTTTCCTTTTATCTTTTAGGCTCGGCGACTACGCGATGAGCTCATCTGCTCCTTTGGTCGCCCAGTCGCGAGCCATTTCTTCTTTATGTCATTTTCTCAGCAAGTGAGCGACGAGGCCTTTTCTTTGTCAATCACTCAGTCACGAGCTGAAAACCCTTTACCTTTATGGAACGGCGACTGAGCGACGAGCATCCATTTTACTTCAGTCGCACACTTGCAGCTTGATCTTTGTTCATTCTCAGTGCTTGGCGAGTACGCGATGACTTTACCCTGCAGCTCGTCGCAAGATCGCGCAGACATTTCCTTCTTTGTGACAACTGCAGCGACTGAGCGATGAGCCTCCTTTTCTGCTCGTCGCGCACTCGCGAGCTATTTTTTTACACTTCAAATCTGATCAGCGACCGAGCGACGACCTCTATTTTTTACTTCATCTCACAGTCGCGGGCTTCTTTTCTCTGTTCTGAACTGCTCGGCGACCGCGCGACTACTCTGCTTTTTTAGCTCGTCGCCGACTCGCGAGCATATCCCTCTTTCATTTGATTGCTCGGTGACTGCGCGACGAGCTCTTTCTTCCTCGGTCGCACACCCGCAAGCAGTTTCTTCTTTATCCTTTTTACTCAGCGACTGTGTGATGAGACCATCTGTTCTGCTCGTCACGCACTCGCGAGCTAAAAATCTTTCACCCAAACTGTTTGGCGACTGCGCGATGAGCTCTTACTTTCTGCTCGTCGCGCACTCACGCACTGGGGAAGCTGAGTCATCATTCTATTATGGCGACAAGGTGACCAAGAGATGGTAGCCAAGTCGGAAGATGTTTCATCAACTGTTGAATTCTTTACGCGACTTCACGACTGAAGGTGGACCCCTACTTTGTAACATATTATCCCGCGACATCCCGACTGAGGACTAATCGCGAAGTCTGAGAACCCAGATGGAATATTCTAAAAGGTCACCAGACTACGCGACACAAGGAAGGCGCAGAGTCAGGAGAAGGAAAGGAATATCCTCTGAGGTTGAAGCGATCAAGCGACCAAAGACTTGGGACCCACCTTCCACCAAGGCTTATGACATTATCTGGCGATCATGCGACTAAAGAGAGCTAGCCAAGTCGGAAGACATAAGGGGAATATTCCAATGGGTCATCAGACTACGCGACAAAGCTTAGGCGCAGAGTCGGGGAAAGAACAGGAATATTCCCTGAGGCTTAAGCGATCAAGCGACTTGGAAAAAATAAGCACATGCCATAAGTGACTTAAAAAAGTAACAATGAAATATAACGTGCCAAAGCCTAAGGGTTTTGTTACTTCTTTTGCATGAAAGACTAAGGGTTTAAGGTTTTAAGAAAAGTGCACAAGGGTGGAAAAATTGGGCAACAATAGCCATGAAGAGCATCTAAGGAGCAGAAGGCAGAATTCATGCAAAGATCAGAAACAAAATACATCAGTTATTAAGAACACATAGAGGCTACCGACGAGCAGATAAAGGTAATACTCAATCATGGAAGGATGATTAATAGTATTTTTGGAGCTTTATAGGATCTGTTATCAACAATTGTAGATTGCATATTCCATCAGATCAAAGACCTATGTAGTTGCATTCTAACAAGTGCATCACATCTAAAATCATTTTGTAGAAGGTGGACTTAACCATCCTTTGTAAATCTCTTAACAGAGTGCACACTTAACAGTGTTGTTGAAAGCTTCAAGCAAAGTAGATCTTAATAGGTCTATACTATAATACTCCTAACAGGGTAGGTCATCAGAAGTGACCAAATTTTAAGCCTTAACCGACTCTTCTTATCTGCAGATAGTGAAGTTTTGTGGGTAACAATCCCCACCATAGTTTTTACTTCCTAACAGAAGTTTTCTGCGATATCATATCTTGTGTCATGTGTTATCTAATTTCATGAATGTTTCTATTATTGTTACATATCAAAAGAATGTATGATATGATTTCATATGCATAAAGAAAGATGAATAGATAGATAAGTTAAATTACAAACTTATGACTAAGGGTTAATGGGCTAACCAAGAAAAGTTTTAGAGGTACTAATTCACCCCTCCCCTCTCAGTACAAATTATCTCAATATAATTCCAACACTTACATCACCAAGTCTTTAAGATCGAGATATATCAACACCTGTCCTTAGAATTACCCTTGTCCAAACATAACTTGGACTCTCCTAGAAAGGTTATCCTTTTTCTGTTTGCTTTATATCACTTGTTTTAGTCAAAAAACATGGACAACACTATGTCTCACACACCTTATGGAGGACCTTACACTAGTTCAAAGGCTAAGACTCAACCCGACGAGTCCTATATTAACCAGTTACCCCCATGGGAACAAGAGGGAGAGGATGACGCTTTCAGAAACACAAGTCCTACTCTTTTCATTGAGAATCCCCGTAGACCAACACTATTCAATGATGTCATAAAGGAGGAGCTCGAAGACATAGAGAAAGACGCCTATTCTTCATAGGTTGTTGACCCTATTATAGAGATAAATCCCCAACGATTCTTAGCCATATTTATTAAGAAGGGAGTCAAACTCCCCACCAAATTTAATGTATCAACAATATGGCCCGAGAACCCTCTCGTAGGTGAAAACACTACTCGACCCTCTCAAACGAAACATATGATATCCCAAATCTTTACATCTTTGATGACAATGACATCAGCACAGACTATGTCCAATCAGACTAGCTCTATAAATCAAGCTAGCACATCGTCCACACAAATCATGATAGGCTCCCAACTAAGTGCGCCCATGGTCACTAGTGTGCCTCAACCCTTGGCCTCATGGCCTTTTTTTATCAAGCTCTCATGCTATTTCCTAAAATCTGCAAATAAGCAGCAACCCTTTTGCAATTGTTCCACTACTACAGTCAATCCATGCTAGCCTTGGACTCAATACCTCGCTCCCATGGGGATCCATCTCTGCGAGTCCAACTTTCAGCCAATGTCCGCCCAAGGTTACACCTTTGCTTCTACAGGGATCACAACAACCCCAACAACAACAATAACCTAAACCACAACAACAACAACAACAACAACAAAAAACACAACATAATCAATCTTGTACCAATCAAATGCCCCAGTATCAGAATCACATGATGAGGAACCAATATCAAGTCCCAAGGGATAGATCATATGTCATAACTCAAGGGACACAAAGGCACAGCCTCATACCTACCACAACACAAAGGTTTAATGTCGCTAATATTCCTCAATCTCAGACAGACATGTTAATCTAGCAAGTGCAAAGTATTCAAACCCAAATGATGGACATGCAAAATCAAAGGAAAACCAATTCCTACACCGTAGAGGATTTGTACCCATACCCCTTTGATCATTCATTGCACATGTCTCCATTTACCATTCATTTCTTGGTACCTAATTTAAAAAAATATAGAGGCAACACCAACCCTATTGAACATATCAGAGATTTCTTTGCTAGTTGCATCAAGGTCGCGCATGATGAAACATATCTAATGCAAATGTTCCCACAAAGTGTAGCCGGACCAGCAATGGAATGGTTCTCACACTTAACTCATGGAATTTTGTCTTGGGGAGAGTTGGCTGAAAAATTCATTGCTCACTTCCATCACAATATCGAACGCAAGATCAACATCAAGGATCTCTGTGACATTAAATAGAAAGATGGAGAATCCTTTGTGAAATTCCTACAAAGGTGGAGGATTACTGTGAATAGAATAACATATGACATGCCTGAGAAAGACCTCATAGTCATGTTCATTCACAATCTGATCCCAGATATGTCATTTACCATAGAATTGCAGCTGACTCCTAACTTCAAGTAACTCATCGAACGAGGAGTTTGTTGTGAGCAAAACCTGGTCAAAAGAGGTATCCTTGTAGATCCTACCCAGACAAACATAAATAAAACTACAACAGATAAATCCAAGTGGTGGAACAAGAACAAAAATGTCACCAGTGATGATGTCATTGATGTAAAGATGGTCAAATATGCTCAACCAAAGGTGTCACTGCAAGGAGCAACTATTCCCAACCAAAAACCCATGGTGCCCACTCAAAACCAACCCCCCTATCCAAGCAGTAGTAGTGTCAAACAATCAACCACACGTACAATGCCCACAATGATTTCTGTTTCCTAAACGAGACTACACACCATTGGGGGAGTCAATAGAATCAACCTTAAGAAAGCTGATACAATCCAATACTATCACTCTGCCTGAAATCAGAGAATATGAACATGGTACTATAAAACCAAACTGGTACAATGATAATGAATTTTTCAAATTTCATTGGGTAAAGGGACACAAGATACCCAACTGCTATCGATTGAAAAACATCATTCAAGATCTAATTGACACAGGGGTTATCGATGTCACCAATGCCCAATCAAAAGGCACCACTAATCATACAATCTTCAATGACACATTCCATGAACATAACAAAAGTCAATCCTCCAAGTTTGGTGGACAGTCAAAACAAGTAAACTACACCTATGCTAATGTTGATAACACGATCAACTGTATCAACCCTTCAGATAGTCGTGTGACTACTATTAATATCAGAGAACCAAGTGCTAAATGTGTTGTCACCACGTGCCATACCAAATTTGTCTTGCAAGGGATACCTTCTATATCTGCTATACCAACAAACCCTCCAACAACTTCCAATCCACATACTATCCTTGTGGATTAGCTAAAGCGCACGCCTACCCAGATATCTATGTTCGACCTTTTGTGCACATCCTTGTAGCACAAGCAAGCTCTCGACCAAGCAGTCCAAAATGCAGCTGTCCCAAGGGACATAACTTCAGAAAGCTTCCAAACCATAGTGAGCCATATAGTTGTCGATAAGCATGCCACCTTTACAAACCATGATGTGCCACCACACAAACCTCTGCATAACGATCCCTTGCACTGGTTCATCCAAGTTCACAAACACGTGATCTGTGGAGTCCTCATTGATGGTGGAGCCAGATTAAACATATGTACTTTGAAAGTAATCAAACACTTGGGCTATTCTAAATCCAACATTGATGTCACGAGGAGAATCAATATCATGGCCTATGATGAAGAAGAAAGGTCTTCCAAAGGTATCATCATACTACCGAATAGGCCCAGTCACTAAGAACACCCCGTTCCAAATCCTAGACATAGAGTTGGGATATAACATGTTACTGGGAAGACCATGGATCCATGAGATGCAAGTTCCCACACAAGGGGGCATAAATTATTATTGAAGGATATTCAAACCTGTTCCAATACTATAACGTCATCAACAATATTGACAATCAAGTACCTTCAAACCAGGAGGCAAGCATCCCTTCCACCTCAAACTCTATTCCCAAGGATGTAACAAGAAGAGCGGGCAAGATATCCATTAAAAACAAAGGATGTGGTGAGTATAGCTATGTGGAAGCTTTTACCATCACCGACATGCCTCAAAGCCCAAGGTCATACAACATGCCACAACCAGTGACAACACTTGAAACCCTGGAGCCTGTTCTATTTAGACGTCCACCCACCACATTTGTCAAGTGGAGAGACATTGTAGAAGAGAACCCTTTTGATCCATATATTAACACAAGGTTGTATCAAGACCCACAAGATCCACTTCAAGCACACATACCCATGTCAACATATGGAGCCGACTTCACAATGCTGTAAAAGTTTGGGTATGATGGTACGACTTGTTTGGGGGAAAGACAACAAGGTCTAATGGAACTGTCATTACCACCAACCCAGAGAAATAAGAGAGGGTTAGGCTACAGGAAAAAAAAACTAGGTCTACCACCTAAGACATACCCGTTGATCAAGAACAAGTGGTAGAGTTACACAGGGGGAAAAACTTGAAACATGTCTTAATCAACAATATACTGCAACAATTATTGCCATCTAAAGTGGGAACCTCTTATTCCTGATTAACCCTTAACCAAGCTATCCAAGATAACAAGGAAAGTGAGACATCTGATGAGAATTATAGCACAATCTATTCCCATGAGTATGAGTGGAGATCCCTCCATAATTCTGAACCAGTCATCCCAGACTATTCCCCTCGGTCAGTCAACACTATACACCTTGAGGATTTGTTCAACCAAATGACCATATAGGACCAATCATGTATAGATAAGCATATCGATAACAATTCCTTAGGTGGTGCATCCACATCACACTCCCAATTCATCAGAACTATCACCGTTGACCCATTTAACCAAGTAGAGTCATCCCCCCACAAGGACCTTTGTCTAGTACACCTTGAACTGATAGAATGGGATAAACAAGGACAACCTGATATAGATCTCTTTGAAAATGATGAGGCTATCACAAACTTCATGGGAATCAGAGAAGGCATGCCATCAGGGGACCACAAAATAGGTTTCTCTATTGACCTTGACAGATCAGCCTATTTTGGGGAGGAAGCTCCTCTTTCAAGTCAAAAAAAGAAAAAGAAAAATAAAAAAAGAACAGTCTGTAAGTGAAAATCGCAAGGCACTTTCTGACTCAAAAAATGACAAAAAGAAAATAAAATACGTATATTCTAGTGAAAACCTCACTGAGGCTCTAGAGGATGGAAAGAAGGATCTCCTCCCCCCAACAAAGGAAAAGTCAACATTACTAGCTGAGGAGATAGAAGAAGTCAACCTAGATGATGAAAAGAACCCAAAGAATATCTACTTGGCCAAATCACTTACTTCAGAGGAATGAGAGTAGTTCATTAGCTTCTTCAAAGAAAGGAAAGTCAACTTTGCATGGTCCTACTTAGACATTCCAGGCCTAGATCTAAAACTTGTGTTGCATCACTTACGGTTGTTACCAAATGCTAAACCTGTCAAGCAAAAGTTGAGAAAGATGGATCCACATGTTGCATTACTTATCAAAGTAGAGTTGAAGAGACTCCTAGATGTTGGATTCATATGACCAATCCCATTCGTAGACTAGATATATAATCTAGTACTAGTAACCAAGCATAGTGTTTAGATATGCATTTGCACAGATTTTAGAGATCTAAACAAAGCTTGTCCCAAGGATGACTTTCCTTTACTAAATATCGACATGATATTTGATCTCACAACAGGACACCAGATGCTATCACTTATGGAGGGCTTCTCGGGATATAACCAAATAAGGATTGCACCAGAAGACCAATACAAAACTACATTTACATGTGCCTGGGGCACGTACTGCTGGAATGTAATGCCCTTTGGCCTTAAAAATGCAGGAGTAACATATCAAAGGGCTATGACCACAATCTTCCATGATCTCATTCACAAAATGATAGAAGACTATGTCGACGACATACTAGCCAAGTCAATGCTAAGAAAGGATCATCTACAAGTGTTGGGACCCATATTTGATAAAATCAAAGCATACAAAGTCTGACTAAATCCAAAAAGTGTGCATTTGGGGTCACCACAGGAAAGCTTTTGGGATTCATTGTGTCACATCGAGGTATTGAGGTAGACCCAGAAAAGGTCAAGGCCATCCTTGACATGCCACCATCGACTAATATAAGGCAATTAAGGGGTTTACAAGACAGGATTCAATCCATAAGGCATTTCATAGCACAATTAGTAGACAAGTTCCATCCATTCCAGCATCTAATACACAAGGATGTGGCATTCATATGGACAGAACAGTGCGAACAATCATTCCAAATATTCAAGGATTATCTATTAAAGTCTCCCATATTGGTGCCACCCATTCAAGGTAGGCCATTACTTCTGTACATATTGGCAACTAAGTCAGTACTAGTAGTGCTCTTAGCACAACATGATGACCAAGGCAAGGATAGATTTGTCTACTATATCAGTAGAACCTTGGTAGGTTACGAGCTCAACTATTCACCAATTGAAAAATCACGCCTCACGGTAGTCTTTGCTTCCCGAAAGTTGAGACATTACATGTTGATCCATCAAACCAAGATGATAGGACACATTGATCCCATGAAGTATTTACTAAGAAAAGAAGCACTGACAGGATGACTCGCTAAATGGGTGATTATCTTAAGTGAATTTGACTTAGAGTACGTGGACATAAAATCCATCAAAGGGAAAGTAATTATGGACCAACTAGCAGATGCACCCATACAAGATCATCAGCCTATAGTGTCTGACTTTCCAGATGAGTCCATTCTTATAGTGCAACCAACAGTAGAGCTTTGGCAACTATACTTTGATGGATCATGCATGAAGGATGGTGTAGGAGTAAGGATAGTACTCATTACTCCAAACAATGATGCGATCCGTAAATTTTTCTGACTCAACTTTCCATGCACAAACAATATATCTGAGTACGCTACTCTAGTCATCAGAGTCAAGACAACTATACAATGGAGAATCAAGAACCTTAAAGTCTATGGTGATTCACAATTGGTCATCAGCCAAGTAAACAAAGACTACATGACAAAAGATGAAAAGCTAATCCCATATAGAGAGAAGATGGACAGGCTACATGCTTCATTCCATTTCATTGCATTTGAGCAAGTAACAAGAGTTAAAAAAAATAGTAGATGCAATCGCTACCATAGCATCCTTGATTGACATGCCAGGCAACGAGACCAGATTCCAGTTTCTGGTAGAGAAACTCATCATACCGGCACATCAAGAACCAATAAAAGAATCACTGTGCATCCTTGTTGGTCCTTAAAGCCCATGGTACCATGACGTGTACAACTGGCTCCAAAGTAGAATCCTCCCTCCCGATTTGTCTAGAAACCAGAAGAAGTACCTCATTCACTAAGCCTCTAGGTACACCCTTCTTGCTAGTACTCTATATAAAAGATGTCTAGATTGAATGATTTTATGATGTCTCACTTTCACGAAATCTCAAAGAGCCTTGTACGGGGTACATGAAGGAATTTGTGGAACCCACGCAAGTGGCAATAGCTTAGTAAATAAGATCATCCGAGTGGGATACTACTAGCCCACAGTAGAGATAGATGCCAACAAGTATGTACAATGGTGTAGACAATGTTAGATTCATGGAGACCCCATCCATGCACCAGCCCAAGAACTCAATCCCATCACTTCACCATGGCCATTTTCTAAGTGGGGATTTGACCTAGTCGGTAAGATTACACCAACCTTGTGTAATGGACATAAGTACATCATTAAAACTATGAAATAATTTACTAAATGGGTGGAAGCCATTCCTCTCACCTACATCATTGGTAAGTAGATCTCCATGTTCATACTGAACAACATCATATTTCAGTATGGAATTCCTCAAACCATACTAACAGATCATAGTACACCTTTCCAAAATCTAGATGTTGAAGATCTTTGTGAACAGTTCCACATCAAACAAGGTTTCTCTTTGTTCTACTATCCCTAAGGGAATGGTCAGGCAATAGCAACAAACAAAACCATACTGAAGATCTTAAAGAAAATAGTCAATGAATCAGGGTGAGACTGACATTTACAGCTTAGTCCTGCACTATGGGCATACCAAAATTAGTGTGAGAACACCTACAAGAGCCACTCCTTTCTCACTAGTATATGGATTAGAGGAGGTCTTACCCCTCAAATTGGAAGTCCCATCCCTAAGAATCTCATTGAAGAACCTCATTTCAAATTAATACTACAGAGTAGCAAGGCTTAGTGAACTAGAACTATTAGATGAAAGGAGACAAAATGCACTCAACCACTTACAAGGCTATCAAGATCACCTTAGAAGGAACTGTCACAAGAAGGTGAGGCCATGAACCTTTGAGTTAGGAGACCTCGTACTTATGGAGAATCAAAAGAACCAAACAGAAAGGGTAAAACTAGGAAAGTTAGAGCCCAACTGGCTAGGACCTTATGTCATTATCACATATTACAATAGTGGGGCATACCAAGTGGAAACACAAGAAGAAGATCAAATCCTGGGTTACATCAACAACATTCACCTCAAGAGGTTCTATGCTTGAGGTCTCAAGGTTAAGGAACTTGTCTACATTTCCAAAAAATAACAAAAAAATCAAAAAATACAAAAGGTTACCTTGGTGAAAACTTGGCAAATAGACACCTTGGCGACAACAAAAAAATTAAAAAATTACATAATCTCAAAGAAATTAAACCAGTTCAGTTATCAACCAAGCGAGAGATGATCAAGCCAATCAATCAATGTCAAAATCATGAGATTCACAAATAAACAATAGACTCATACGACTTAACTTTATCAGCTATCCAATCTATCAAACAAGCGAATGGCGATCATATTCAAGCCAATCAATCAATTTCAAAATCATGAGATTCACAAATTAGCTATAGACTCATATGACTCAGCTTTATCAACTATCCAATCTATCAAACAAGTGAATGATGATCATATTCAAGCCAATCAATCAATGTCAAAATCATGAGCTTTGCGAATCAACACTGTGCTCATCTGACACAACTTTATCAGCAATCCAGGTGATCATATTCAAGCTAATCAATCAATGTCAAAATCATGAGATTCACAAATCAGCAATGGACTCATATGACTCAGCTTTATCAGCTATCCAATCTATCAAATAAGCGAATGGTGATCATATTCAAGCCGATCAATCACTATCAAAATTATGATCTTTGCAAATCATCATTGGACCCATCTGACACAGCTTTATCAACAATCCAAGTGATCAATTTTATCAATCAATAAAATTAATCAATCTTCAAATCAAACAAATAAATTATCTTACACAGTGACACATACACTCAAAACCAGATAGATCAATCTTATATGAGTCATCCATTCCCAACACCAAACACAGTCAAACATCAAAGAATCAAGAAAATCAAGGAACAATAAACTGTTGACTAGGTCAGTCATTAGTCGGATGCCAGTCTATCTTTCACAGTTATGCTCTTATGCTAGTCCAGGATACCACCAAGTGATGAGAGTAGATATGATGGATCATGATCTTATTTTATTTGATTGTTTTTTTTGTGGAATGTTTCATTTTGATTCTGGGGCAATGATGATTTAGGATAAATGCGGTAGGCGCTATCACTTATCTAGCAGCCATGCAATTCCATGATCTAAGCTTAAACCTGGGAAAGAATTGGATAATTCTTTTCTGTTATCTACTTGTTGTTACTAGTAGAATCATAGTGGTATCCAGATGGTATGTATCTAGGTGCATTAAATTTCTATCTTGGTTTTCTCTTTCTTTCATACCAATAGAATCATAGCGATTTCCAGATGGTCTGTCTCTGGGTGCATTGGATTTCTATATTTTCAAAATCAGAGAACATAGTGGTATCTAGATGGTCAATATCTGGGTGCATTGGTTCTCTTTCTATTCAGTCTCTCTACTCCTTCCTATTTTCAAGAGATCATAGCGCTATCAAGATGCGTAATATCTAGGTGCATTAGATGCTCTTCAATTTTCATTGGGTCACACATCCTATCTATTAGTACATATCTATCAATCAATCCTAGAGAAAATTTCCCACTAACTTTCTACTAATTAAAATATGCATTACTTAGATATTTTGTGCATAGTAGATTGCATTCATCCATTATGTGCATAAGAAAACAAAAGAAAATAAAGCATCTACATACATGGTAATCATAATCAAATGCATCCATAAACATCACCATATAAACATACATATCATAAAACATCATCCTGCATATACATATTATTATCATAGGAAAGTAAATCATACATCTAAGAGTCTTCATATATAGAATCACATTGCATACATCTCATCATAATGCATCACCATATGGAACCATACATATAGCAAGTAAAAAACTGCACATCATATAGAATCATAAGCTGCATCTCATATATATCTCAATATATGAGCACAATGAACGGTCACAAGTCTGACCAAAAGAAGGTGATCAACATAAATGTCAATAAATATTAGTATATTAGAGATACAATCATCGGTACAATATCAGAATATATTAGCGGAACATCACTACAAAAATGATGCATCATGATACAAAATGGACAATGAGCAGATCAACATGAGCTACCCCCACCCTTACCGCCAAGTGGATGGGGGTGGGTGGCATATTAGGTGTAGACCTCTGCTATGAACTAGGAGCTCTAACACCACTACTCTGAGACCTCTAGGCCCTACTAGACCTATGTGATGATGTGTAACTAGGTACCCACTGAGATGGAGGAACAATGCCCTCATAATGGTGCCACTAGTAGTCAATCTCTCTCTGGGCCTAATTCCCTGATCTCCAGAGTCGATCAAGAACATCTCGGTGAGGTACATCCTATACACCATCAATGAAGGCTCTAAGCTCTGTACGAGCATGTCACTCTCTCTCCTCTGCTGCTGTAACCCTACTCTCTAAAGTAGTAGCTCGTGCCTTAGAAGCAATCAACCTATCCCAAAGATCAAATATCTACTGTTTGAGTCTCTCCATCTCACCCATGGAAATATCCATCTCACCCTCCTAACCCCTATCCCCCAATCCCTACTCCCTAATACCCCGCACTACCCATGAGTCATCATTACTCTCACTACCGCTAGTACTGTTATTCCCAGTGAACAAGCTAGTACCTACCTCCTCAATCTCCACATCCTTTGTCTCCATCTCATCCACTACCCTCTCTTCAGCACTCTTTCAAAACAACACCTATGTGAGGATGCACTCCCCTAACCAACTGAGGTGCCTCTTCCTCTAAACCCTCCTCCTACTCAAGGAGGACACTCAACCCAACCCGCCTGCCAATACCATGACCACTGCTAGTCCTCACCCTCCCACCAGCACCACTAGGCCCAAGATCATCTCCACCCTCTCTCCCACTACCCTAATCACCATCTGTCCCCCATCCACCATCTCTCCTAATATCCCATCCTCCACCTCTCCCTCATCTTTGTCTCTGTCGATGCTACCTCAAAATGGTACCAATGACAGGTGTTAGATTTGATGAAGACAAATCCTCCCAAGAAAACCTGCATGCACATCTGTCACGAGAAGAAGCAAGAAGACAAAAGAGAGAAGACAGCTATGGAGGCCAAAAAGCCAGAGATGAGATATCCATGTTGAAAAGAATAATTTCTATTAACAACAATACTGAATACAAACTCTATTGTGAAATGCAAAGCGGTGATTCCTTATAAAAGATACCGAAACCCTAAAAGGGAAACTCTAAAGAAATAGAAAGCTGCCTAAGTAACTTAAGCAAAGAGTAGATAGACTAATAATTAACTGATTTAATTATTAGCTATACTAGACTACTCTAACACCCCCACTTAAGTGTAACTTAGGGAGAAGCAAAACAACTAAACTACTGCAGAAAGCAAGAAAAATGGGTCCCGGCAACAAGGCCTGATCAGGTACCCAAAGCAAGAAAGGGAAAAGATGTCCCAGAGAGAGGAACAAGAATGAGCAAGAAGCATCTCCGAAGCATGAAGCTAAAAACTCTGTCAGAAGAGATTGCTGGAACCCCCACTGAAGTGCATGACCAGGCAGAGAAGACAATGTCTGAAGAGCTGATCAATCGAACCAGGAAGCAATAGAACCAACAGGTGAACCCCCCCATAATGCTGAACTGGGAGAGGTGACAGGAACACTGAAATGCAATGCCAGAAATGTCTGCAGAAGAAGAACCAGGAACACCAACAATGCAACAGAAGTACAAACACAGGATAAAGGGCAGTGTCATCGACACACAACATGGGCTAATGTCGTGGAAGGTATGCTCACTTGACAAAGGTGGATGCACCTAAAATGGCAAAAACATCATAACCCCCCATGACACTTTATAACACAGTGCGAGTACAAAAAACACACAAGGTGTACAAGATCCAAGATATACAGAAGAAGGCACTTTATCTCAGTGCGTTTACAGAACAAAAATGCATCAGAAGGAGCATACAAGCTCAGATGTCAGAAAGAAGAGTGAACTATGAAATCAGAAGAAGAGATCCCAGGACCTGTAGAA
>MU224078.1:3655203-3668723 GCA_018584345.1 Thuja plicata | reverse complement strand
GAAGGCACTTTATCTCAGTGCGTTTACAGAACAAAAATGCATCAGAAGGAGCATACAAGCTCAGATGTCAGAAAGAAGAGTGAACTATGAAATCAGAAGAAGAGATCCCAGGACCTGTAGAACCAAGTAATCCACCAGAGGGCATAAACTGCCAAACTTGGAGGAGAGAAAATCTGGAGAAGAATTTGGAAAAAATAACCCTACAACTGAATAGTACACTGAACCAGCTTTTCGACGATATCTCGTTTGCCAAAAATGGAGTCTGGATGAGCCAGATATGACTCCCGGAAGGTAAAAAAAGACATCAGACTTCAACAGTAAAAAACACTATTAAAATGGTAGAATCCAAAAATGTAACTTCCATCATCGGAAAGTGCTCAGAAAGAGCTTTCCGACGGTATATGGAAGTCGCAAAAATACCCCCGTAAGCTCAAGATATCGCAAAAAATGCCCAGGTACCTCCAAAAAACCAAAAAAGCTCAAAAATGAGCCCCAGGGGCTAAAAAATTTGGGCCCCCGGGCGCATGGCGCGTGCCGGGGGCTGGGCCGCAGCCCCTGGTCGCCATATGACCGGGTGCTCGGCGAAATAGGCCCGCGAGGGCTAAAAGGAAGCGCCGCCACCGGCTGAGCTGAGACCAGGTGGCGCGGTTTCGGGACTGTGCGGGCGGCGGGGCCGCGGTGCCAGAGGGGAGGCGGAGCTGCTGGGGGAGCCGCTGGGAGGAGCCGCAGAGCGGTTGAGCGACGGGGGCTGCGGAGAAAACTGGTGGGGTGGCGGGCGGCGAGAACAGGAGGCGCACCGCCGGAGGCCGGGCCCAATGGGGCGGTGGCAGCCCGGCGGTGGCGCGTTTCAAATAGAACTGCGCGCGTTATTAAAATGCATAAAAAATATTAAAAAACATATGTTTTTTAATTTTTTTCTCAAAAACCGTGCCCGTACAACCCTGGGAGGCCAAGAAATTTCTCCCCGAGGCCTCGGTGTCCAAATCGGACGTGCCTTATATGGATTCTGGGGTTTTTGGGCCTTCTGGACGCAACCGTGAGGTCAGTTTTGGTCCAAAGTGCCTCAAAAAATAAAGACCCCCCAGAACCACTGAAAACTTCTAGAAAAACCTCTGAAGACTTCAAACCCTCGCTTGCTTCAACAGAGAACGAACAGTCAACTGCAGGAGAGCTCTGATACCATGTTAGATTTGATGAAGACAAATCCTCCCAAGAAAACCTGCATGCACATCTGTCATGAGAAGAAGCAAGAAGACAAAAGAGAGAAGACAACTATGGAGGCCAAAAAGCCAGAGATGAGATATCCATGTTGAAAAGAATAATTTCTATTAACAACAATACTGAATACAAACTCTATTGTGAAATGCAAAGCGGTGATTCCTTATAAAGGATGCCGAAACCCTAAAAGGGAAACTCTAAAGAAATAGAAAGCTGCCTAAGTAACTTAAGCAAAGAGTAGATAGAATAATAATTAACTGGTTTAATTATTAGCTATACTAGACTACTCTAACAGTACCAATGACAGGATGAGACACATTAGTTAAAGATATAGGTCGAGACTGCTGCCACCATGCATCATACTAAGGGGTACTACCTGCAAAGAGAATAAGTTCAAACATTAGTACCATATGGCTGATAAGCATAAGTGATTAATAAAAAATATATCTACATCTAAGAGAGCATAACAAGAGAGATAACATCAAACATGGCTAAATCAAACATATACCTATATCAACAATGGCTGATCACCATGTCCAAGCAACAAGAAGCAAACCCATGAACTCCATCCTAACAAAATCAAGAGAAATGATGACACCCCATAAAGTAACATCCCTTGATCGGCGAGCAAAGTAGGCATACAAATCAGACACATCATGTCTCTCGCCGAACTGGCGCGACACCCTGTCGGTGTTGTGGAAATCAATAATATGAATGTGGTTGTTCATGCGACCAATCAAAAACCTCCTCTATCAACATAAGAGAAGGTGTGCATCCTCCCCATCCCACACAGGAAAATCCCTGTAAGGTCTCAAGATAAAATATGACATCATATCCAACTACTGTCGCTAGTAAATCAGGTGTCCCATATGGGACTGAACAATAGCTCCATCATACATAAATACATATGGTCTCCCCAGAGGAAGATCATGAGAGCCAATGAGCCTATAGACAATAATATGCTACCATGCCCAGATCTGCAAGAGAGTCACACCACATCCAAGAGACTTACCACCAAGGTAAGCCACATAGAACATATGAAAATACATATGTGCCAGCATACAAGGAACCCGGGCACATATAGTATGGTCTCTAACCATACCCTGTAGAACAACACCAAAACCAACAGAGAAACCATGTTGGTGATGATCAGGACACAAGATCCCACAAATAAAACTACTTAGCAAGGTATTCAGTCTATCTAAACCCATGCCAAACCTGGACCATGGGATATCGTAGGGATCAAACATGCTAAGTTGATCCTGGTGCAAACCAGATAATTCAGACAAAGCAATGATACTAGGGCCTTAGGCATACTCTACAAGAGTGCCCTGGATGGGAATTTAAAGGATGCAATAAATCATCCAAAGTTATGGTACACTCCCAAGTCGGCAACCAAAATGTACATGTATCTAAATGCCATCTCTCTAGAAGAGCAGAGATCAGATCCCTATTGGTCGTAATCTTAGGCATATAGAAAATCCAGTATAAACCTAACTATCTAAGAACATCCCTCTCATCCTCAACAAGCTGGAAATGGTATACTAACCCAGGAGATCTGGATTCCCGTCAACGCAGAATCATACTAGTAAACTTCAAAGAATAGAAAAGTCAATCATCAGTATAGAAGCAGAAGTATCATACAGGTACAAAAACATGCAGAAATCAATGACAGGTCGATTGCGGCAATCTTAAGACATATGCGACACTTTTATACCGATTGTGGTATGCAACTGGAAAATGTGACACTTTTATCACAATTGTGGTAATAAACCGTTGTAATTGCGGTACCTTTATCAATTGCGAAATGCAATTGGCAATTGCAAAATTTAAACCGCAATTGCAGAAAAATTGTAGGCTATTGAAGAAACTAGGGAAAAAAATTTAAAAAGAAAATTTTGTGAAATGCAATAAATACATGCATTAAATGCACAAGGACTAAGTTACTCACTGGACGTCCTACGTCAGCTGGCTGACGAAAGGTCTGGAATCGATCATAAACGTGTACGATTCCTGGAAGGCTTGGCATAGCTCAAAAATAGCGAAGAAAGCTGAGAAAACTATGAACAAACTCACTCGATGATCAAAATCTCCAAGTGTGCAAAGTGAAAAATTAATGACTCCAAGCTATTTATAAGGGTTCCCAAAAAACCCTAAAACCTATAGGACATCAATTTTATCATCCAGGCCCCCATAAAATTTAACAAAAGATATTAAGAGCATTTTGAAGTATTTTCATGAACAGTCAGATACTAAAGTAATCATTTTGTAGTATCAACAAATTAACGCTCATGTCACAACTTTTTGCTCAAATTTGTTGAGGGGGCATAAATACACCTGCTATCACTGGGGCAGGATTAAAATAGAGAATCTTTGACACAATGTGACAAGCCATAATACATCAAAGAAGGGCAAATATAGACACCCTATAATGGACATACTTGTGACCTTACATTACAAACACTAATTTCATCTATTAATTAATGGTTTTTAAATCATTATTTAATGATCTATTTTCTTCTAATTTCATTCCCCAAATCATCTAATCAAATCCCCTAAATTAATTAAATGATTAATTTTATTTAATTAATTAACCTTAATTGATCAATCTCCATTAATTAATTAAATTCAATTTTCTAAAGTTTAAATTTAAATATTTAAACTTATTAATTAATTCTTCTAATTAAATTAGTTTCAATAAATTAATTTAATTTCATTGAATAATTTAATTCTAAACCAAAAAGAATTCAATTATCTCACATGTTGAATACTTTAATTATAAAAATTAATTAAATATTCAATTAATTCCTTTCTTTAGTTTAAAAAAGAGAACTCTTGATCAGATCTCTGATTGCATGAATTACTCCACCTACCTCTTTAGTTGAAAAGGTAACTCCAAATTACCTCTTCAGTTCAAAAGGTAACTCATAATCAGCTGTTCAGTTAACCAAACTTTATTTCCTCTCTCCAAGTTGAGGAGGTGGAGTTTACTGATGGCTTCTCTAGTTCCCTTTGATCTCATCCGTTCATCCTCTAATCTTTGGGATTGATCTCAATCATTCATATCATTTCCATATTCTATATAATCAACCCTTCATAACCATTTGAAGGATCTAGGATTTCAAGATTTCGTGTGCCATTACTCTGTCAGATTGATTCAAGCATCAAGCCTTCTTGCGATCAAAGCATTCAATATCATATTCTCAATGCTCCCAAGTCATAGACACTTCCCACACCAATACTGAGAACCACACAAACAACATTTAAGGAGTAGAGAGAGACAATAGACGATTTGAGCTTTGTTGGTTTGCATTAGTTTGTATTCCTCCTTGATTGCTTGTCATTTTATTGTTTGTAGTTTCATTCTTAGTATTAATTGATTGATTTCCCACATTGCAAATCGGTGCTACTAACCCCCTTGTTAACTCGAGATTGTGGAGACAGGATACAAAGCCATGACAATAACATCATATTTATCATAAAAATCATGTTGCAATTGTCTAGTGAGAAAATGTTCTTTAGTTATCACATTCATCTTGAAAGTAGGGTCTATTAGAACACCACGAGAATGAAGGGCATTAATAAAGAGGACCGTCGGGTGATTTAATTATCTCAGTAGGATCAAAGGTCGTGCAAAGCTAAGTTTTGTGTTTAGGTTTAGGTTCAGTTTGATTAATGAGGTTGACAATGTTATTAGATTCATTACATTTATCATCATAGTCAACAACATGAGTGGAAGAAGAATGAAAAGGTTGGGTAGAATCAAGGATATTAGTTGAATGATATTGAAAAGGATTGGTATAGATTTGCAAATTTTGGTTGGGAGGTGATACAAATTTGTTTCCTTGATTATTAACACCCTAAATATATATAGCTTTAGAATCAATGAGGTCTTGGATAACAAATTTCAAATAGTAACACCTTTCAATTGTTGGAAAGTTGACACTCAGGGTGTATATGACTTATTTTGTGTTGTTATTATGGCAACAAAGTCATATGAAGTTTTGACAGTAAACTTGGAAGATAAAATTGGCTAATTATAGAAGACAGAATAAAATAGAGATATGCAATTGATCAGAGCACCAGCGTACATGCATACAATCGAATCAGACTATGTGCCTCCATACTTAAGCTTTATGATATGTCACTAAGATTAGTTTGTACACACACGGTACGGTATGACATGCATAAGTTACAACAAGATTAAGTGTCACTAGCAGTTCAGAAAATAGAGTATGAAGCTGACCTCAAATTTTTGATTAGTGTATAATATTTTATTTTGTAATGGCTATGTGCCTATTGTAATATGTTTGTAATTGTGTCTTTAACACTCATGTAAACACGCTTAAGCCAAATTGTTTGGAAGCATTGTGTATGTTGTTTTTGGGCAGACTAAGGTCTTTTTTTTGGTCGCGTCTATTCAGGCATGTATATATACTTGACATGCAATTTTGTATTAAGTGTAAGAGTGGAAAATAAGTAGAGAAGATATTGAGAAGATCAATATGAACAAATTAGTATGAAGTAGAATTCTTCAAGAGATTAAAGCATCAACACATAAAAGGAACTGATCAGAGAACAATGTCATTACAACAGTTCATCTTTTGATATAGTGTATATCTATTACCTAAAGGTTGTAGCCTTCATCCTATTGAGCAGTGAGCTCTGGTAGTGAGCCAACCACCTTCAACAGGGTTTTGTAAAGACTCCTAACAGGGTCATTGTACTTGCATTATAAAGACTGCTCCTAACAGGGCAAAGGAACTTTAACAGGTTCATAAGACTAGTACAATCATTTGTGGGTACTAATTCCCACTGGGGTTTTACTCTAATCAAGGTTTCCCCATAATCATATCTTGTGTTATGTGTTATTGTGCTATGCTTCATTTGTTATCTATTTAATGTAAGTTTAAAGTTGTTGAAATAAAGATAATTAACAAACACTGATTCACCCCCCCTCTAAGTGTTTCTAACAATTGGTATCAGAGCTCTAGTCCTCTGAAAGAAAGTTTAACCACTTGAGAAGATCATGGATTCAACAGAAGAAAAACATCTAAAAAAAAATCTTGAAGCAGCCCTTGATGATCTTGATAGATCTGAAAAATAAAATGAAGAATTAAAACTTAAAGTTGATGGCTCCCAAATGCTTATCAAAGAATTGAGAAAAGATTTGAAAGATTGCTCTACAAATGATCTAGGTAAAATGGTCAAAAAGCTGAATGAAGAAAACATGTCTCTAAAGGACAAGATTGAAGATCTGAACGAACAACTTATAGATAGCCTAAAAACTATTGAAGAAAAGACCAAAGAAAGTAAACAATTAGATGAAGAACTTATGCAAGCAAATATAAAGATCTTGGAGTTGGAAAACATCAAGAAAAAGATAGAATCTGAACTAACATAAGCAAAAGACAAAATTGAGAAATTACACACAAGTTCTGATCTAATTCAATCATAACTTTATGCACAAAAACTGAGAGGTGATACTACTGGTGTTGGATACAGTGTAGCTCAAATTGAAATAAATGCAATGCAAAAAGGAAATAAAGCACAAGAAGAATCTACAGAAGAAAAGGAAGTTGAGAATCTTGCAGAGGGTAAAACTGAACCTCCTAAAGATGAACACAAGCTAGTTAACCGAAATTGTTATGCCTGTAAAAAGCATCAAAATTTGGCAAGAGATTGTAAAGAGGTAATACCATTCAATGGCTATTGTTTCTCATGTAATAAATTTGGTCATAGGGCTATACATTGTAGAACAAGTCAAAGAAATCAGTCACAACAGAACCAAAGAAATATGACTCAATACAATCAGGGAAATCAACCTCAGAGAAACTATCAGAACATTACATGTTAGATATGTAATTATGATGGACACACATCCAAGCAGTGTAGCATGATAAACAATATCAATAGACCTCCAATCATTTGTCACTCATGTAACAAAGTAGGACACATCTCAAGGTTTTTTAGGTCCAGAACACAAAAACAAGAAAAGCCTAAAGGATCATTAAATGAAGAATATAGAGAAGTCAAGTTTGTAAAAGCTACATAAGATTCTAGTAAAATATGGGTTGAAGTAAAGAAAGACAATGATGAGAACAAATCAGTAGATGCATCCATAATGGATGCACCTTCTACTTCTGGATAAGTTGACCTTATTGGTCTTAGGGGGAGTTATTCTAGCTCTAAACCCCTATGTGGCTGGTATACTCACCTCTAAGTATGTGCCTATGGATTCATGTGACTGATGAATAAATGGGGAAGTATGCATAGATGCATAGCTTGAACCTCGACTGAAGCAAATTTTGAAATTCTCAATGTAAACTGTGTTACAACAACAAGCATTAAATGCAATAACCTTTTATATAAGTTAGTAAAAGATCTTTTATCCTCACTTTGCATTCGATATTGAGCATTTAGAGAGCACAACATTAGTTGGCATCAAAGTTTTGAAGGATAAACTGCTGGTTGGTTAGCAAGATGAATCAAAGTTGAAACAGAACCCTAGTAGATGCGTTGTTTCAAAATCTTGTGAAACCCTACTTAAGAAAGTTAAAAGTAAGTAATGGCTACTCCTACAATGTTTTACATCTCTGAGAAAAAGAGATATGTGTTTAAGAAGAATCCATTCAAGTCTGTGCTAGATGATGTAGAAGGGGCATTCTCCAATACTCCGCTAGGAGTCATGCATGTAGAGGACATTCACGCTTACATCTATTGTAAGAAGGAGTTTGTTGGTGATAAAAACATAACAACTCTCATGGCATCAATGATGAAACCATATTACTCATTCAAGGATGAATACTTGCATCTCACTGATAACCCTATTTTTGAGTACACAAATGCGCATGACTTCTATGAACCAGACTGGGTTAAAATTATACTTAGTAAGATACATGATGATCTATATTGGATTGGTGAAGTTCCTATCTGCATTAATGCAGACCTCATTCATGAGATGACTGGACTATCCAAGGTTGGACCTGTTCTTCCTACTAGAAAGGATGTAAAGAAATAGGTTGAGCAAGTATGCTTATCTAGAAGTGATAGGCACAGGATGACTATTGATCCCATTATGGAAGAAGACATCAAAATCCTCACCATGATACTTGGCTACAAGTTTTAGCATGCAAGCAGACTGAATAGTGTATCTATAGCTACAGTTCTAGCAACAATAAGGATGACAATAGATAACACATAGTATAATCTTTGTGAGATATTGCGCGCACAATTGATTGAGAAAATTAGAGCTATCAAGCATGAAAAGAGCAAAATATTCAGATTTAGCTCTTTGATTATCTACCTATACTTCCATATTATTGGTAAAGTCTGTAATCTTTACCTAGACATGAGTAAACCTACTATGTCACAAATTTCATTAAAGTCTACATCAGAAAGCAGTGTAAAGGATTCTATGGACATGGAGATCAAAACATTCGGGATCAAAATGCAGAAGAGGTTCAGAATACTGAAAAGATAGTTGAAAAGTAAAAGGACACCATATGCTTCATGGTGGAAACTGACTGTACTTTCATGGAAGTAGTTGAGCCAAGAACAAAATGGATTCACCCTCTTGGTTATGAAGTTGAAGAACATGTGTTGGAAGGATATGCACAAGTTCTTTTGTCTGCGCCTAAAGATCCAAGTGAGCCTAGATGGGGCACATAGAGAGAGAAGACAAATCAAGTTGATTCTATCTTATACAGTGTAGATAATAAGAGGAAGGCATCAAGGATTACATCTAACATCCTAAAATCTCATAGTGTCACACAAGAAGACCTTGATAAAGCTAGGGAAGCTAAGATTGCAAGAGAGCTTAAAGAAAAACCTCTTGAAGTCAAGATAGAGAAATCAGATAATATCCACAAGAAGAAGAAGAAATCTGATGAGAATACATTTTCACCTTCTACCAACATTGATCTGGAATCCTCTCCACCTTCAGTACCAAGAAAGATGACCAGAAGAAGGAAGCAATTTCCCACGGGTCACCCATTCTCAAGGAAAACAAGGAGCAAAGTAAAGAACACTCAAGCCCCTCCTGAGGTAGGATTCATACCTAGTCTGACAACCTTAAGAAATAGAATCATTAATAAAGGAAGACTAGATTCAATTTTAAATGTTTATGACAAGTACCAAGAGATAGATAAATCAGAAATACATTCTATGATTATCTCTGATATGATCAAGTTTAAAAGGTCAGTATTGGAACTTAAGATAGTCATTCCAGACAAAGTATGGAGCATGCTAGACCTATTAAAAGACAAGCAATAGAGGAATATATGAGGATTAGAGAAGAAACATTAGAAAGTCTTCTCCCAAATTGCTCACATGATGAGAAGGTAATTCTGTTAGATTTGGTAAAACCTCATCTAAGATCCAAAACAAGAAATATTCACATTATGAACAAAGAGTATGAGTTAGTTGGAAAAGAGACAAAAAGAGCATTTGAACAAGTGTTTTTGGATAGACACATGTATCCATCAATGACACCTACAGCTAAAGTGACTCCACTCCCTCCAAAACATGATAAAGAACCAGTGATTCCAAATGTGCCTATGATAGGTCCATAGGTTTCAACGCCCAAAGTTACATCACCCTCTGATACAATCAAGGATTCAGATGAAACTATTGTGATAAATGATGTTGAGATCACCATGTCAGCCTCAGAAAATGACTTAAATAAGTTTGAGGAAGCATTTGTAAGTACTAAAGAAGCTGAGAAAGTATGCACTGATAACACTTCTTTACAACAAGAACAAGTTCCTACTGGAGAAATAATAGGACAAGATGAAGAGAGAAAGGATGAACCTAATGATCCACCCTCTATAGAAATCCTAGTGAAAAGTGAATATATGGATAGTCAAAATGCTATATTCACTCCATCTAGCAAACCATCAGTATCATTGTTGTCAAGCTTGACCCCTAACTCAACAAACCTAGATGCATGGGGAGAAGAAGACCTGATTAAAATTAGTGTATTATCCATGGAGAAAGCCAAAGAGAAACAAGTTATGAGAAACCCTCTCTTTCTAGAGTCTGTAAACATTCTAAATAATCTAGTGCCAACAAAGAAGAAATTGGAAAATATTCAGTCAGTGGATGATGTTGACAACATCCTAACTTGCTTCAAAGCAAAATTCACAAGTTTAGTAGATTCAACTACTAAAACTGTAGAGGACAAGTACAAAAGGGAAAGATTGGATGAACTAACAAAGAACTTCTAATTATATCTCAATTCCTTGAAGATTGGTCAAACAATTCTGAAAGAGTTAGCAGCAAAAGGCAGGAAGGTGATAGCAAATTGCATGGACAGAGTGAAATTCACCTCTGAGCACATAAAGAAGATACAAGAAGAAGACATCTTGGTTAAAAACATCAGGAAATCAGTTGAAACATCCTCCCAATACATCAACATCTGCAACAACATCTATCAAGGGCAGATAGAAAAGATTGAAAAGGCCAAGATAGAGATCAACAAGATAAGGACCAGGTAGACACAACTAAGAAATGCACTTGTGCCCTCCTTAGCTATATTGAATGAGAACATCAAACAGATATATACAACCATTTCCACATCTAATCAAGGCATGTGCATGGATTTGTCAAAGATGGAGAAGCTCACATATGCATTATGCGCACATCTTCAGACTGTTGATGCACTGAAGGCATTTTGGCAGCAAGAGATCAAGACTCTTCAGATTGCGTATCTAGATGTGTACTCCAAGTAAGTACCTAGAGACTTACAAATTTTGACACCTTTGTCATTAATGTCAAAGGGGGAGTAGTGTATGTATATAAGGAGTATGATATATATAGCCAAAGTTATGATGTATAGTTTTTTTTGTTAAGTCAAAGATTAAGTAACTTGGCCACATTCCTTTGTTGCCATTAATGATAAAGGGGGAGATTGTTGGAAAGTTGACACTCGGGGTGTATATGACTTATTTTGTGTTGTCATTATGGGAAAAAAGTCATATGAAGTTTTGATAGTAAACTTGGAAGATAAAATTGGCTAAGTATAGAAGACAGAACAAAATAGAGATATGCAGTTGATCAGAGCACCAGCGCACATGTGTACGATCGAATCAGACTATGCACCTCCATAATTAAGCTTTATGATATGTCACTAAGCTTAGTCTATACATGCATGGTATGGTATGATAGTACACATAAGTTACAACAAGATTAAGTGCCACTAGCAGCTCAAAAAATAGAGTATGAAGCCGACCTCAGATTTTTTATTAGCGTATAATATTTTATTTTGTAATGGTTATGCGCCTATTGTAATATTTTTGTAAATGTGTCTTTAACACTCATGTAAACACGCTTAAGCCAAATTGTTTGGAAGCGTTGTGTATGTTGTTTTTGGGCCGACTAAGGTCTTATTTTTGGTCGCGTCTATTCAGGCATGTATATATACTTGACATGCAATTTTATATTAAGTGTAAGAGTGGAATATAAGAAGAGAATATATTGAGAAGATCAATATGAAAAAATTAGTATGAAGTAGAAGTCTTTAAGAGATTAAAGCATTAGCACATAAAAGGAACTGATCGGGCAACAGTGTCATTACAACATTTCATCTTTTGATATAGTGTATATCTTTTACCTGAAGGTTGTAGCCTTCATCCTATTGAGCAGTGAGCCAACCACCTTTAACAGGGTTTTGTAAAGACTCCTAACAGGGTCATTGTACTTGCATTGTAAAGACTGCTCCTAACAGGGCAAATGAACACTAACAGGTTCATAAGACTAGTACAATCATTTGTGGGTACTAATTCCCACCGGGGTTTTCCTCTGATCAAGGTTTCCCTGTAATCATATCTTGTGTTATGTGTTATTGTGATATGCTTCATTTGTTATCTATTTAATGTAAGTATAAAGTTGCTGAAATAAAGATAATTGACAAACATTGATTCACCCCCCCTCTCAGTGTTTCTAACATCAATATCATGACCGAGTTGCCGATGTTATTGGTAGAAAGCTTTGTGATCAAAGTGCTTGGATAAAGGTTTGGATGTGTCAATTTTCTTAATAAGGGAAGAGTTAACACTTTGGCATTAATCAACTTCAACATCACATTATGCAAAGATTCAAAAAGTTGAGTAAAATTTCATGTAGGATTAAAAATAGATGACAAAGGAGCCACACCTTTGGATGTTGTTTCTGTTAGAGTAATAAGTTAATTCACTTATTAATTAAATCATTTTGATTTAATTATTAAAGTCACTTATTATCTCTAGTTCACTTAAGCTAAGGTTTAGGCATATAATAACTAATTCTTTATTAATTATTACCATGCAACAAAGGTTTCTCCCCTTTTTAGGGTTTTGATCACCTTTTATAAGGTTTGATCTCTTTTGTATTTGACAATCAATTCTTATTGATCTCAATTCATCTTGTATTCTATATTCTATTTTTGAATCAATTGAGGATGTTTCCTTTTTGACATATATGTTATTTCTGGCCTCCATAGCTTTTGCTTCTCTCTTTCTATGTAATATGTTTGCACGTAGCTAAATCTTGGGAGTTGTAGGGTTGAGTTTTCATCAACCTCAATATGGTATCAGAGCGCTAGATCTTCATTCCCCTATTCTCTTCATGAGAGATTTGGCCTTATTCTTCAGATCTGTGTTTCAAGAGGTTTTCAATTTTTTATTTTTGTGGATCCGGGGGAGTTATTTTTGGAGCACTTTGGGCACAAACTAACCTCACGGTTGCATTTGTAAGGCCCAAAAACCCCTATTTTCATATAAGGCTCATCCAATTTGGACATAGTTGAAATTTGAGTCCTCTTTTTTGCATGTAAATATTGGCAAGTGATGAATTAATAGAGTGATATGATACACTTGAGGGTTGTCATTTATGGAAACACATTTGAAATGATGATCGCTTGAAGTTGTTTATAGCTTTGGGTATACAAATAGCAAAATGAGTAAGTACAGTAATAAAAAATATAGAGTATAGCGGTACAATTTTGGACAACGAAGATAGTATATGATGCATGGGGACATGCGAGCTTAGATGAAGATATTTTTGAGTATGTATGACCTTATGGTAAGGTCACTTGAGTTTTGGTGTTGATTGTAGTGAGTTACAATATTTTGAAGTCATGCAAAGACAAAGGAACAAAGATACAGAGAAGGTGAACAATCGTGATGATTGAGGGAGTATGGCGTGGACTCCTAGCATGCTAAGTTGGATTATAATTGTGGATTACCTATTCTTTGGTAGTGTTACTCTTTGAGTAAATATTAATTCTATTTTGTAATTAATTAGAGAGCCAACTGAATTATGTA
>MU224078.1:3603042-3642851 GCA_018584345.1 Thuja plicata | reverse complement strand
ATATGCAGTGAAAAATGATAGATTAAAAATGTATAAATATGCTATTTGGGATCAGATTGAAATGTTTGATGCCTTTGATATAAGTTGGATAGAAAGGTCAAAAAATATAATGGCAGATTTCTTAGCAAATGTTGCTTTGAAAACTGATGATCAGACTTTACATGGGGTATTAATACTTGAAGTTAAGATGACCAATTGTTCCAGATAACATATACAACTGGCAAGTTTTTTAGGATGACTAGGATATTCTAAGATTCATTCAATGTTTGGACCATTATGAGAATCAGTGCATAGATTGCAATACCTTAATTGAGAATAATGATGGTAAAGAATATGTCTTAGGAAATGAGGTTGTCCAATTGAGTTCCAATCAGATTCCTAAGGGTATGGTTAAACTTGAAGCATTGTTCAGTAGTCAAAATGATCACTCAACAAAAATAAGCAATGCTAAGGTTGAGGACTTGGAAGAAATTAACTTAGGATCAGAAACCAGTCCTCAAGTTGTTTATATTGGAAAAGACTTAGATTCCCATATAAGGACAAATTTGATTAAACTATTGAGAAAATATAAGCATGTTTTTGCATGGTCATATGAAGACCTAAAGGCTCATAGGGAAGACCTTTTTCAACACAATATTCCACTAAAATTAGAGGTGAAACCATTTAGGCAAAAACAGAGGCCTATTAATCCTTTGCTGGCTCCTAAGATGCAAAAAGAGTTGATGAAGTTAAAAGATGCTGGAATCAACCAGCCTATTAGACACTCAACATGGGTTTCAAACTTGGTACCAATCAGAAAAAAGAATGGTGACATTAGGTTATGTGTGGATTTCAGAAATTTGAATATTGCCTCATTAAAAGGTAACTATTCCTTACCTAATATGGAGGCAATGTTACATAAAATAACTGGTTGTGAGCTGCTATCAATGATGGATGGTTTATCAGTCTACAACCAATTTTTAGTAAAGGAATCAAAGTAGTACAAGACTGCATTTACCACTCCTTGGGGAACTTATGTCTATATCAGAATGCCATTTGGATTGATAAATGCAGGAGCAACTTTTCAAAGGGCCATGGATGTTGCTTTTAAAGAATTTATTGACTTATTCATGGTTATTTATCAAGATGATCTAACTGCATATTCTAAGAAAGCTGAAGATCATTCTGAGCACCTAGGTAAAATTTTCAGTAAGGCATTGGAATATGGTGTTTCATTGAATCCTAAAAAATATCACTTTGCAGTACAAGAGAGGAAAAGTTGCTGGGACACATAGTGTCTAAAAATGGAGTAAGAATAGACCCTGAGAGAATAGAAGCAATCCAGAAATTCATTGCTCCAAAAAACTTAAAAGGAGTTCAATCTTTCTTAGGAAAGATAAATTTTGTTAGAAGGTTTATAGAAAACTTTGCAGAAATTGTTAAACCTATCATAAAGTTGTGGAAAAAATATGCAAATTTTAACTGGAATGAAGAGGCTCAAAAGGCATTTGAGAAAATAAAGAAGGCAGTGCAAGAAGCTCCTATTTTAAATTCACCTGATTATAGTAAGCCCTTTTCTCTATTTTCATTTGCATCTTATCATACAATTGTTGTTGTTTTACTACAAAAAGATGAACGAGGATTTGAGCATCCAATATCCTTTTATAGTAAATCTCTCCAGACTGCAGAGTTAAATTATGAGATGATGGAGAAGCAGGCATATGCTCTAGTAAAAGTAGTAAAATATTTTAGACCATATTTGGTCTGTGCTAAGGTACAAGCATATGTCCCACACTCAGCAGTAAAGGATATTCTTACTCAGTCAGAAGTCACTGGTAAGAGGTGTAAGTGGATAAACAAAATTCAAGAATTTAATCTTGAAATCCACATTACAAAGTTAATAAGAGGTTAGGGTTTGGCCAAACTTATGACAGAAGATAACTTGGATTTAGTACAATTAAATGATACAGAAACATAGGATTAGACAGTCACAAGTATAGAAAGACAACCATTTTATACTGATACTGTGTATTTTTTAAAGAATTCCAAGTGTCCTAAAAATATGTTGGAAAATCAAAAATGGATTCTGAAGCTGCAAGCGCAAAAGTACACCTTGATTCAAGGAGACCTATATTGGAAGGATAAAAATGGTGTGCTACTATTATGTTTAGAAAAAGATCAAGCTTAGAAAATATTAAATTAAATGCATGCTGGGATATGTGGTGGACATTTTTCTGCAAAAACTACTGCTCATAAAATTTTAAGGGCAGGGTATTATTGGCCCAGTGTTTTTAGAGATACCCATGCATTTTTCTAGAAGTGTGAGCCTTTCCAAAGATTCTCAAATAAGTTAAAGTTCTCAGGTGACCTATTGTTAAATCTTGTAAGTGCCGAGGCACCTTTTTCCATGTGGGGTATTGACTTTATTTAAGAATTTTCAGAAAAGTCTAGTGGAGGGAAGAGTTGGATACTAGTGGCTACTGATTATTTTACTAAGTGGATAGAAGCTATCCCTACTAAAAAAGAAACAAGTAAGGTAGTCACTGAGTTTTTGATGGAGAATATTTTAACCAGATTTGGTGTCCCAGCCAAACTAGTCATGGATAATGCCATGTGTTTCAGATCTAATGAGATCAAAGCCTTTTGCAATGAATATGGGATTATAATGTCTTATTCATCCCTATATCATCCTTAGGAAAATGGCCAGGCAAAATCCAGTAACAAGAGTATTCTGAAAAATTTAGAAAAGAACAAGAGAGCCTGGAATACAATGTTGAGAACAGCTTGATGGATTGAAAGAATAATAGTTAAGAAGGCTACTGGTAGGTCACCATTTGAGCTAGTATATGGTCTGCAGGCTAGGATGCCTATAAATAATCTGTTACCTTTATATAAGTTCATACAAGAAGAGGAGTTAGAAGTCTCATATCCAATGAAGGAATGAATATTACAGTTGAGTGAACTTGATGAGATTAGAAGAGAAGGACATAAAGAAAACATAAAACTATAACTAAAAATAAAGTATCTATTTGATAGAAGAGCAAGTTGAAAATTTTTTATACCTGGTGACCTAGTGCTGCAATGGAATGTAAGATCAGAAGAAAAAGATAAGCATAAATTTTTTGAATCTTTATGGCTTGGTCCTTTTATTATTTCTAAAAGATTTGGGAAATATTCCTATATTCTAAAGAACATGGATGATGAAGAGTACGAGTTGCCAGTGCATGTTCAATTTTTGAAGCCTTTCTTCAACAAAAAAAAGCAAAGTTTATGCACAGTAAGCTTCTATATCATATTGTATATAGGTAGGTTTCCCCTTCTGTTGTGTGTTTCCTTTCAAGCAGTATGTTAGTTAGCATTGCTTTAATTTTTTGAAGGGGTCTGCAACCAGAGATTTTTAGATTCTTTGTCATAAACTGTGTTTAGCCATCCTCAGATAGAGCCACTATTGGTTGTATTTCATGTTTTAGAGTTTACCCTGAAAATTATTAAACTCCCTATCATTCCTATGCCCAAAAGGTAAAGATTCATATTTGAAACCATTTACATATCTCTGCAAATGATGTTTTTTCTCAAAATCTAGATAAAAAATTTCAAAAACCCTAAGCATTGGAGTAAATTTGGTTCAAAATTGCAGAAAAGCCCTAAATTTTGCAAGTTGGTTATATTTCTCTGTTACTTTTTGACGACTTAAGTCCGAGCCTATTCGCATGTGTTTATTTCCTACTTGCTAAGTCTCATTTGAAGAAACGAATATTCCTTAGGGTCTCGAGACTTAGCGGAAAGCTTTGGTCGCGTGGTCTCGTGATAAAAAACAATATACTAAAAAGGTTATGAGACTTAACGCAGACCATTGATCTCATAAATAATCCAAAGATAGTCACTTTGTCTCTTGATAAAAGTTGAGTTAGTGTTTTCATTTGGTGAATTTGAGACTGCTCAGTCGCGTTATCTCTTAGTATAACAATGTTTCCACCAAGTCTCATGATCAAAAGTGGGTTAAGCAAAGGATTTGGAGATTACGCGACAATCGTGGATCAGAAAGTTAATCTAACGGTAGTCAGGATGTCTCTTGATTGTAACCGTGGTTCATAAATTATCAAGTGACATGGATATTAAATGGTTGCTAGGTCTCTGGATAAACTAAATGTTAGATATGAGTTTAAGTAAAGGTGTTGTCATGAATTCGCATGATCTAAAGAGAGTTAAGTTTAAGATTAAGAGACTTAGTGACAACCGTTGGATACAGAGGAAAAGGAAATCAATGGTAGTCGTATTATCTCCTGATGCACATTATAAAAGTAAATTAATCACATGATTAAGAGACTAATGTGATTAGTCACATGGTCTCCTGATTGAACATGAGTTAAGAAAATTATCCAGTGACATAGAGAAATCACAGTCGCTGAGTCTCTAGATGGAACATGAGGTAAAAGAACAGTTAAAAGAATGATTTATTGTGGTGTCTCCGTAAGAGGGAGGGTTAAGTTAAGATATCAAGCAACATCGCGGAAACCATTGATCAAAGTTTTAATCATACGGTGGTTGCTAAGTCTCTTGAAAGAACTGTAGTTAGTGAAATCATTAAGCGATAAGGAGATCACTCAGTCACTGAGTCACTAGAAGCAAATCTAAGTTAAAATAGACTTCTCAGCGGTGCCATTATTAATATTTGTTAACCAATCAGAGTAATGAGATTATGACAGATGGGAAAGTAGCTGTAGTATGAGTTAATGCGGCCAATTAGATTTGATTTCAATTTCATTTTTAATTTTATAAGGCTTTTTATGAAAGAACACTCATCAGAAATTGATTATCTGACACTTTGAATGCCATGGTTAAAATCATAAATTGATGTCACAGTATGTGAAGCTAATGGTGAAGTGATTGAATTACTAGATAGAAGTGACAATCTGTATTTAATTAATAGTTATAAGTATACTTGTCCATTGTCATTTCATTTTTACCAAGTTTCTATTTTATCAGAGCGAAGAGTTTACAAAGATTTGGTGTTTTCTAAGAAAGATTAAGATTTTCAACAACAAGTGATTCAAAAGGTGGTTGCCTGATTCAGAATTTAGTAAAGATTTTAATTGACAGTGTTCTAGAGTTTAGAGCTAGAGTTTTAAGAAAATTCACAGTTTGGTGGTGAGGGTTTTTAGTAGTTTTGTTTCAATATTGGTGAATAAGGGTTCGAAACACAATAGAAAGAAAGTATGAGTCAAGCAGAGAATATGGCCTCTACTAATGGGAGAAGTGAAGATGTCAAAGATGAGTCAAAGGGAAAAAGGAACTACTCAAATGAATTCCTCACTTTGCTTCCAGGTTCAAACCAGAATCGAAAGGTTAGTGCCGATGTTTTAATTGATGATATAGCTTATGTTAGGGATGCAAAAACACCAGGGTCATCAGGGTACTCACTTTATAATTATTTCTTTAATAATAGTGATGAACCCATGCCTATCTAAAACCCCTGGACCTGTGGGTTAGACAGGTTGCTAGTTCCTGATGTCTTTGTTGACGTTGATTTCATACTAGAATTGGCTAGTAGATATGACCCTTTAATCAAAACCATTAAGAGGGATGATGGAAAACCCTTACTCACCCTAGACCGAAATACTTTTATTAAAGATTTTAATGTCTACTATTGTATCGCTATTGAGATAAATCTGAAGAGCCTAGAAAATAGGTACACTAGAGAATCTGGCATTGCTCCTAAATTAATCAGGGATCATCATGTACATAAGAAAATGAAGACTTATATAGCCCCCATGCCAGGAGCAACCCTATATTGTTACAAGGACCTTAATTTCTATATTAAGTATATATCATATGCACTATGTAGAGTGATTGGAAAGGATGATGGGGTAGAAAGGATCACCTCAGACATTTTGATGATGGTGTTGGATATGTAAAGTCTTCATACTACTTCCAATTATGATTATATTCAGTAGATCATTGATCAGATGCACCAAGGATTTATATATATACAAAACAAGAAGGATCATCCAAAATTTATGAATTATTCAATTCTCATGCATTTGATTCTCTACTATAATTTCCCAGTTATGAATTGTCAGTTTCTACATCCACAAGGGTTCCACCATAATCAACCCAACCCTACTCAGATTTGGATTAGAATATGGAATTATACATCCAGAGAGCAGGAGTTCTACGCTTTCAAAAACTGGATAGTCTATCCACTTTTGAAGTGCATAGGTGTTGATAAGCCTAGATTGCCCGTTAAGATTGTCCAATTACTAAGGCCCTGCCAATACCTTGAAAAATGGCCAGGAGACCATAATTAGGAGGATTTTTATTATGAAAATAACTTTACAATAATGAGGGTTTATGGTTGCCCCCACCTCCCACACATTTTTTCATACCATGTACCCCCAAGGATAGCTGTAATGGAATTCATTAGGGAGCTTATTCTGACAGATAAAGAGCATTTGGCATCACACAAGAAGGGTAATTTTACCCCTAGGTAGTTCAAGATCTACAATTTCATTATTGGGAAAGGAGTCCTAGACTTGGTGAATACCTAGTTGAATCATTACAGAATGAATGTGGCCCTGCATAGACATGTTGATACTGAGGGATTCATTTTTAGTGCAAAGAAGTTGATCACACCAACTATCCCCTACACAAAGGTACATGAGGAGTGTATGGAGGAGGATTTAATAAGGAACATCTTGGAGGATGAAGAGGTGGATAGGAAAGCAATTAAGTTCAATGAAATTATGGACCTGGAAAGGCAGGTAAAGAGAAAAGGGATGAAGTTTGGAGGTTTCTACCCTAACCTACCTTATATCAAAATGCTAGATGCAATGATTGATAACCACACACTTTTATGTAATTAGTTAGAAGAAGCACTAGTGGTACCAGAGAAGGGCCACAGAGAGAATTCAGAGTCTGAATATGATGATGACAATGATCAGGGCTGTCCTTCTCCCAATGCCTATCCAGATTATCAAGCCATACCATTGAAGCTTGCAATTGAAGGGGAAGATGTCATTGACGTAACAGAGGTCCCAGAGAAGGAAGTGACAAATGAGCCCCCACCTAAGAGACAAAGAGTAGAAACAGGGGAGCCTTCTAGGAAGAAGAAGATAGATAGAATTGGAGCCCTAATAACTGGATATAGACCCTATGATCATTATTTAAGAAAGAAGATTAGGGAAGGGAAGAAAATCCAAAAGGATACAGAAGAAGAGGAGGAGTTACCTCTCAAATCATGCACAGATGAAAGATTGTTGCATCAAGAGGAATTCCTCAAAGATGACAACTTCATAAAGACAAGGGGATTCAAGGATTTACTAATATGGAATAAGAAACAATAAATTTGAAAGAAGTTTCAATTGGTAGGTGGTGACCCAGTCACTCAAGAGGCCTTACAAATATTACAGGATTATGATCCCGAGTTTGAGGAGATCACACCGGAGCAAGCAAGGCAACTGGTCAAGGCTAGTGGAGTGTTATTTGTGGAAGGATGAGACTTATCTTTAGAATTTATTTTAGATCAGATAAGGAGACAACCTGATGTCAAACTATCATTAGAGACTCAGGTTGGAGACATGATTAGAGGGTTTGGTTATAACCCTAAATCTTAAGCAATAGCAATGTGGAGCCTAGCTCCCAAAGATCAGAAGCTAAATATTTTGAACATTCAAGAGAAAATAGAGGGAAATAAAATTATATGGACATTGGATAATATAGGGGATATGGAACTAGCCTAGGTAATGACTCATTTTTCTCAGCTTAATGAGGCAAATACATCCGAACTATCAGACAAATTGTAGAAATTCACTAGTGACACTAGTGATATTATGAAGGATATGGAGCTAGCATTAATGACAATTAAAGAATAGAAGAAGCTCATAGATGAGCTTACTAAAAAATTTCTAGATATAACAAAGCCTACCCCTATTGAGCCCAAAGAGGTCATGGATGTTGACATCCAAACAAATGATACAGGGGATGTATTTGTTGAAACAGAGCAGGGAGTTACTGATCATAACAGTGTGATTCTGGAAGCCTTGGCTTCAATTTTGCAGCATAGGATTGACACCATCTAGGGTAAGATTGATGTAGTGTATGGGGCTTATGGAAGGTTTCTAGGCTTACAAGTAGAAGTGGCAAGTTTTTTGACAATTTTGGATCCTTACTATGCAACTTGGTCTAGAAGAACATCTCTTTTTGAAATATTAGCATCAATACAACCGTTGAGATTAGATTTTCCAGAAATAGTAACCATGGTTGGTACAGAGATAGAGCAGATTGGGGCCACTTTATCCTTTTTCAAAGGAAAGGCCAATCAAATTGATGCTAAGTTGAAGATGTTTGGGATAGATTATATTAGGTTTGTAGCTCCAATCAGAACTGAAGATGATCAGATCAAACCATTAGGGTTGTGGATATCAGAATTTGACAGTGTGCTTCCCAATAAAGACATTTATGTCTCTGACCAAGGAGAATTAGATATGGGGAGGTTCAACCAAATTTTGGATGAGGAAATTAAGGCAGAAACAGACTACAATAAATTCATTACAAATATTAAAAGCATTACATATGTTAAGTGAGAAAGGTAGAAGACTCAATTAGAGAATATTTAGAACTTTGAATGGCCTAAGGAAGAGGATGTGACAACATGAGACATTATGACAAAGCCCAAGAAGAACAAGCCTACCACAGTTGATTTAGATGTTATGGATGAAGAATAAATGACACATGACACCTGATCTATGAACACATGAAGGTTAGTAATCTTGAAAAGATTAGTGTAAATTAGCCTGTATTGGCGGTCACTGGATCTTGTTACAACTATCAGATACTATCCTGAATACATGTAGAAAAAGGTGCCAACATCCACAAAAGGACAAAGTGAAAGATCAGATTTCATTCTTCAAATTTGTCCTCCCACCACTTGGAGCTTTCTTGTCTTGTGTGTTTTTCTAAGTTTTAGGGTTAGGTTTCTTAAACCATCCAAAGCTTGTTGCATCCTTATCTTAAGGATTCCAAGATGGTTTGAACCTTTAAATAGATCTTATTGTAACATTTGAATTAGGTGATGAAATATAATTGTAAGCTAGACTACAGAATTTTGTTTGAGTTTTTGAGCTTTAGCCTCTATATGTATGAAGCAGGAATATCAATAAAATACAGTGCAACTTCTCTTCTATATTGTTGTTGTCTCTTTACTTATTGTGTATGCTCTTTTATGTTTAATCTGTAAGGCATTTTAAGCATATTGGTTACAAGGTAGCTATCTAATTACTTACAAGTTTCTTTCAAGGGAAGAACTAAGTTTTGTGAGTAGTTTGAAAGAGTATAACAGTATTTGAGGATTTGATAAAGCAGTATTGAAGTGACAGGGTGATTTTTAAGGCATCTTACTCGAGTTGCATATAAGCTGTAAGGCAATCTATAGAATCTTTATTTACTTCTTTTTTGTGGATTTGCATCTTTGACTCTATAGCCCAAGGATAGGCACTGGTCTAGAATCTATCAAGTGGTTTATCACCATCCAAGCAATTTAAAATACATAAATCTTTCACTTTTGCATTCAAAGGATATAAGTCTAAGCAATTGTATCAAGATATACAATTCATTTTACTAATCCCTTTAAGAGAGGATTAAAATAGGTTTCCCCTCCTAAGTTCTGAGAACTAAAAAGGAAGAAGGATGAATGTCCTTAAAACACTACTATTTGCTGTTATCATTTCAATAGTTTTCATGGTTAAGCTCTATGTCAAGTTGTTTTCAGTTTTATGCAGAGTAATTTATAAGGTAATACAGTAAGAAGGCAGCAAATTAGTATCCACGTCTATTAATATTGTGAGACAACAATCTTATATAGGTAATACCTTCTTGGGTGTTGTGGAACCTAAAAAGGAGGTGATAATAGTTTCCCCAAACATTATCATAAATCCTCATCAATTAGAGTTTTCTCTTGCTTGAGTCATTATTTTTAGATATTGGGAGTCATAGAGTTAAGTCAAATATTTCAAGCATTGGTTGAAGGATCAGCAAGAAAAAACCCAAACAAATTGGCGACTCTAATGGGGATTTAAAGTTTGAAATTTTCCATAAAGTCATTCTAATAGTATTCATTACTTGCAAGTGTCGGTGGTGACTCTAAAAGTGAAGTCTCTGTGATTAGTTTCAAATAGTATATCTTTTAGTATGAATACTAGGTCTAGAATGAGAAATAATCAAGAGTTTGCTTTAGATGGTGGAATCCCATCATCCTCAAAAATGGAGATGTCTTGGAGGAAGAAAAGAAACCAAGTCGATATAGATGAAACTCCTCCAAGAAGAAAATAAATTAATACTAGGAAAGAGGAAGGTAGTAATCAGTTTAACCATGATGACAATACTTCAGAGTATGAAGAAGTTGCAGAAAGAGGATTAGAAACACTTGCAATAACCTCCAATTTAAGTGAAAGAGAAGGGAAAGATGCTATAAGTTCAAAATTTTAGGAAATCCATTCTGATGAGCTTGATAATGAAGAAAGACTCATCATGAGACATCTTTCCCTTATTTGACAGATGAAAAGAGAAAAAGAGTTTAGAAAGAAAAAAACACGAGCATAATGATGTTGACAGAATTAAAAGAAGATCCTCAAGATATCAAACTACAAAGAATACTGAGAGGTCCCAAAAGGACCAAGAAATACCCAACACTCATAGAGCTTCTAGTTCACAAAATGTTAAGGACAGAGGTAAACAAAAGGTCAGTGAAAGCAAACTTGAAGAACCTAAAGTTTAGAAGCCCGTAATAGAGTAGATGTCCAAATTGGATATTGATCTTGAGAGACTAAGGATATAAAAAGAAACCATGGAAAATATGTTAGAAAAGGCTTAGATGGAAGCTGCAACAATAGAAATGAAAAAGAAAATAGATTTTTTGCAGTCTTCCAAATATTATTATGTTGGAACTGAGAACACAACATCTTCCAAAGCAAAAGCTACAACTTTCAAGGAGACTAATAATTTCCAAAGAAAACCACTGAATTTTGAAAGGTATAAGCAATTTAATTTCATTGGTATTCTTGGATACCCAAATGCATTTCCAAAAGATGTAGGTGATGTGGGAGAAAAGCTCCCAAAATTTGCAGGTAATAATGACATCTCTTGTGAAACACACTTAAGAAAATTCATTGATTTTGTTGATGATTTGAATATTACTCATGAAGATGTGTTGATGAAGCTTTTTGTTCAGTCTCTAGTAGAGGATGCTAGAGAATGGTTTAGAAGTCTCTCTAATGGCTATGTTGCTTCCATCGATGAATTAATTGAGTTATTTAAAGATCAATATGGTGATAAGACAAATAAAGGTTTCTTGCTGAATGAGTTCAATAATATCAAAAAAAATTATAATGCAGAGGTCACCGATTTCAATACTAGATTCCAAAGAGAAATGCATAAATTGTTTTAGAAAATAAGGCTGGATGAAGAGGTATGTTTAGCAACTTATTTAAATGCTTTTGATTCTAAAATGGGTTATGCTCATAGGGATAAGAATCCTAGAACACTCACCGATGCTTACAAGATAGCAATAAATATTAAGATGAATAGAAGGGTCTCTGGTAAACTAAATAGAAGAGATGATGCAAGGTTTCATAGGAGTAACCTAAAGGAACCTGAATATAAAGATTATAGGGCTCCTCAAAATAATAGTCCATCCTATAACAACATGTATAATCCTTAGAATAGAATGCAAAATCATCCTTATGGAACTCAATTTAAGAATGGGAAGCCTATTGTCCCACCTAGAAAAGAAAAAAATGAAAATAGAACTGCAGACCCTCTGCATAAAAATACTGTCCATTTATGAAATGATGATTTCTGGTGTGAGGTTTGTGAAGCCCCACATAACCCTAAATTTTGAATTATTTCCCTAGATTTGAAAACAAATGAAGAACAAGACAATAATGAAAGTGAAAAATGTGATTACAATATGACAAATGCCTATTCATGTCATGATGTAGATTTAGATAATGAAATTGAAAATCATGATTCATATGGTTCACAAGGAAATGTAGAGAATCATCATCAACAAACGTTATCAGACAGTGAAGTAGAAGAAACAAATGACCATGTAAAATGTTATGCACAAAATAATCAGGAAATTCCATTGGTCAGAAAAGCTTTAGATCAAGAAATATCAAGAATTACTGTAGATTTGGTGAACAAAGCTAGAAGAAACTATCATAGGAATAGAATAATTGGTGGAACTGGTAGTCAACTTGTTGGTATCTTTATAAAAGAAAATAAAATAGATACCAAGTATGTACAAAAGAAAGATGGACATGAGGAAAATGCACACAAACCTAAGGTCAAGATTATGACTAAAGCCATAGAGCCTATTGTTGTACAAGAAGGAACATCAAAGGTACAAGAAACAAGTACTTCTTCTCTTAAGATAGAAAACAAAAAATCGAGGAAAGAAGAACCAACTCTAAACATACAGATTGAGGAAAATTATATTATAGTTGAAAAACCAAGGTCCTCAGATATGAAGTATACTCCAGTAGACATGGGCCACTGTTTGTCTCAAATGATTGTAAAAGTTTCATTTTTAGAAATGATGAGGATTAAAGAACATAAAGAAAAGGTTTTGTCATTATTAAACAATGTGCCTACAGTAAAAGTTCAAAATTCAAAAATTATTGATAAGAGACCAAATAAAAAAGGGAAAGAAGTTGAAGTATTTACTATGAATGTTCTTGTGGTTGACATACCACCACATTATGTGATGTTGTTCTCTAGGAAGTGGAGTGCTTCAATGGGAGGTAGCATACAGAGTGATTTATCATATGCTACTTTTAATATTAATGGAAATAATGTTAAAGTGTCAAGAGAAGGTAGGACTCCTCATATGGTTGAATGGTATGAAGACACTAACATTAATTACTATATTGATGTGGACATGGAGAATTTAAGAGTACATAAGAGTGATCATCATCAGTGTAAAGTTATAGATTCTCTAAATAAAGAATTGAGTATACAAGATGATGGATTGTGGAAAATGTATTTTGATGGAGCTTGCTCAAAAGAAGGATAAGGAGCTGGTGTATTACTTGTATCTCCACGAGGTACAAATTTCAAATATTACTTTTTGCTAGCCTTTAAATGTACAAATAATATAGCAGAGTATGAGGCGTTATCTTTAGGGCTATAAATTGCCATTAAACATGGAATAAAATGTTTAAAATTTTATGGTGATTCTGAATTAGTGGTAGCCGAAATAAGATCAAAATATGCAGTGAAAAATGATAGATTAAAAATGTATAAATATCCTATTTAGGATCAGATTGAAATGTTTGATGCCTTTGATATAAGTTGGATAGAAAGGTCAAAAAATATAATGGCAGATTTCTTAGCAAATGTTGCTTTGAAAACTGATGATCAGACTTTACATGGGGTATCAATACTTGAAGTTAAGATAAGACCAGTTGTTCTAGATAATATATACAACTGGAAAGTTTTTCAAGATGACCAGGATATTCTAAGATTCATTCAATGTTTGGACCATTATGAGAATCAGTGCATAGATTGCAATACCTTAATTGAGAATAATGATGGTAAAGACTATGTCTTAGGAAATGAGGTTGTCCAATTGAGTTCCAATCAGATACCTAAGGGTATGGTTGAAATTGAAGCATTTTTCAGTAGTCAAAATGATCACTCAATAAAAATAAGCAATGCTAAGGTTGAGGACTTGGAAGAAATTAAATTAGGATCAGAAACCAGTCCTCAAGTTGTATATATTGGAAAAGGATTAGATTCCCATATAAGGACAAATTTGATTAAACTATTGAGAAAATATAAGCATGTTTTTGCATGGTCATATGAAGACCTAAAGGATTATAGGGAAGACCTTTTCCAAGATGAGATTCCACTAAAATCAGAGGTGAAACCATTTAGGAAAAAATAGAGGCCTATTAATCCTTTGCTGGCTCCTAAGATGCAGCAAGAGTTGATGAAGTTAAAAGATGCTGGTATCATCCAGCCTATCAGACACTCAACATGGGTTTAAAACTTGGTACCATTCAAAAAAAAGAATGGTGACATCAGGTTATGTGTGGATTTAAGAAATTTGAATATTGCCTCATTAAAAGATAACTATTCCTTACCTAATATGGAGGCAATGTTACATAAAGTAACTGGTTGTGAGCTGCTATAAATGATGGATGGTTTATCAGGCTACAACCAAGTTTTAGTAAAGGAATCAGAGCAGTACAAGACTGCATTTACCACTCCTTGGGGATCTTATGTCTATACCAGAATGCCATTTGGATTAATAAATGCAGGAACAACTTTTCAAAGGGCCATGGATGTTTCTTTTAAAGAATTTATTGACTTATTCATGGTTATTTATCAAGATGATCTAACTGCATATTCTAAGAAAGCTGAAGATCATTTTGAGCACCTAGGTAAAATTTTCAGTAAGGCTTTTGAATATGGTGTTTCATTGAATCCTAAAAAATGTCACTTTGCAGTACAAGAGGGAAAGTTGCTGGGACACATAGTGTCTAAAAATGGAGTAATAATAGAGCCTGAGAGAATAGAAGCAATCCAGAAAGTCATTGCTCCAAAAAAATTAAAAGGAGTTCAATCTTTCTTAGGAAAGATAAATTTTGTCAGAAGGTTTATAGAAAACTTTGCAGAAATTTTTAAACCTATCATAAAGTTGTTGAAAAAAGATGCAAATTTTAACTGGAATGAAGAGGCTCAAAAGGCATTTGAGAAAATAAAGAAGGTAGTGCAAGAAGCTCCTGTTTTAAAATCATATGATTATAGTAAGCCCTTTTCTCTATTTTCATTTGAATATTATCATACAATTGCTGTAGTTTTACTACAAAAAGATGAACGAGGATTTGAGCATCCAATAGCCTTTTATAGTAATTCTCTCTAGGCTGCAGAGTTAAATTATGAGATGATGGAGAAGTAGGCATATGCTATAGTAAAAGTAGTAAAATCTTTTAGACCATATTTGGTCTATGCTAAGGTACAAGCATATGTCCCACACTCAGTAGTAAAGGATATTCTTACTCAGTCATAAGTCACTGGTAAGAGGTGTAAGTGGATAAACAAAATTCAAGAATTTAATCTTGAAATCCACATTACAAAGTTAATAAGAGGTCAGGGTTTGGCCAAACTCATGATAGAAGATAACTTGGATTTAGTACAAGTAAATGATACAAAAAAACATGATCAGACACTCACAAGTATAGAAAGACAACCATTTTATACTGATATTGTATATTTTTTAAAGAATTCCAAGTGTCCTGAAAATATGTCAGAAAATCAAAAAAGGAGTCTGAAGCTACAAGCACAGAAGTACACCTTGATTCATGGAGACCTATATTGGAAGGATAAAAATGGTGTGCTACTGTTATGTTTAGATAAAGATCAAGCTCAGAAAATATTAAATGAAATGCATGCTGGGATATGTGGTGGACATTTTTATGTAAAAACTACTGCTCATAAAATTTTAAGGGCAGGGTATTATTGGCCCAGTTTTTTTAGAGATACCCATGCATTTGTCCAGAAGTGTGAGCCTTTCCAAAGATTCTCAAATAAGTTAAAGTTCTCAGGTACCGTATTGTTAAATCTTGTAAGTGCTGAGGCACCTTTTTCCATGTGGGGTATTGACTTTATTGGAGAATTTTTTAGAAAAGTCTAGTGGAGGGCACAGTTGGATACTAGTGGGTACTGATTATTTTACTAAGTGGATATAAGCTATCCCTACTAAAAAAACAACAAGTAAGGTAGTCACCGAGTTTTTGTTGGAGAATATTTTAACCAGATTTGGTGTCCCAGCCAAACTAGTCATGGATAATGCTATGTGTTTCAGATTTGATGAGATAAGAGACTTTTGCAAAGAATATGTGATTATAATATCTTATTCATCCCCATATCATCCTCAGGAAAATGGCTAGGAAGAATCCAATAACAAGAGTATTGTAAAATTTTTAAAGAAAACTTTAGAAAAGAACAAGAGAGCCTGGCATAAAAAGTTGATATTAGCTCTATGGAATAATAGAATAATTGTTAAGAAGGCTACCAGTAGGTCACCATTTGAGCTAGTATATGGTCTGTAGGCTAGGATGCCTGTAAATAATCTGTTACCTTTATATAAGTTCATACAAGAAGAGGAGTTAGAAGTCTCAGATCCAATGAAGGACAAAATATTACAGTTGAGTGAACTTGATGAGATTAGAAAAGAAGGATAGAAAGAAAATATAAAACTGCAACAAAAAAAAAAGTATCTGTTTGATAAAAGTGCAAGTTGCAGAAAATTTATACCTAGTAAGATAAGACGACAAAGGTAAGCATAAAAAGTTTGAAAATTTATGCCTTGATCCTTTTATTATTTCTAAAGGCTTTGGGAAATATTCCTATATTCTAAAGAACATGGATGATGAAGAGTATGAGTTGCCGGTGCATGGGAAATTTTTGAAGCCTTTCTTCAACAAAAAAAAGCAAAGTTTATGCACAGTAAGCTTCTGTATCATATTGTATATAGGTAGGTTTCCCCTTTTGTTATGTGTTTCCTTTCAAGCAGTAGGTTAGTCAGCATTTCTTTCATTTTTTGAAGGGGTCTGCAACCAGAGATTTTGAGATTCTTTTTCATAAACTATTTTTAGCCATCCTCAGATAGAGCCACTGTTGGGTGTATTTCCTATTTTAGAGTTTACACTAAAAATTCTTAAACTCCTTGTCATTCCTATGCCCAGAAGGTAAAGATTCATGTTTGAAACCATTTACATATCTCTGCAAATGATAGTTTTGTTCAAAACCTCGATCAAAAATGTCAAAAACCCTAAGCCTTGGTATAAATTTGGTTCAAAATTGTAGAAAAGCCCTAAAGTTTCCAAGTTGGTTCTATTTCTCTATTAATTTTTCATGACTTAAGTCTATGCCTATTTGCATGTGTTTATTTCCTAGTCGCTAACTCTCGTTTGAAGAAACAAATATTCCTTAGGGTCTGGAGACTTAGCAGAAAGCTTTGGTCGTGTGGTCTCGTGATAAAAAACAATATACTGAAAAGGTTATGAGACTTAACACAGACCGTTGATCTCAGAAATAATCCAATGATAGTCGCTTTTTCTCTTGATAAAAGTGGAGTTAGTGATTTCATTTGGCGACTTTGAGACTGCTCAGTCGCGTTATCTCTTAGTATAACCCATGGTTATGAGTTGAGTTCACGAGTTAAAGCTAACAGTGTTGTCGCCAAGTCTCATGATCAAAAGTGGGTTAAGGAAAGGATTTGGAGATTACGCAACAACCATGGATTAGAAAGTTAATCTAACGACAGTCGGGATGTCTGTTGATTGTAACCGTGGTTTAGAAATTATCAAGTGACATGGAGATTAAATGGTCACCAGGTCTCTGGATAAACTAAAGGTTAGATATGAGTTTAAGTAAAGGTGTTGTTGCAAAGTCGCATGATCTAAAGAGAGTTAAGTTTAAGATTAAGAGACTTAGCGACAACCGTTGGATACATTAGAAAAGGAAATCAATGGTAGTCATGTTATCTCTTGATGCACATTATAAAAGTAAATGAATCACGTGATTAAGAGAGTAATGTGATTAGTTGCATGGTCTCCTGATTGAACATGAGTTAAGAAAATTATCCAGCGACATAGAGAAATCACAGTCGCTGAGTCTCCAGATGGAACTTGAGGTAAAAGAATAGTTAAGAGAATGCTTTGTCGCGGTGTCTCCGTAAGAGGGAGGGTTAAATTAAGATATCAAGCGACATCGTGCCAACCATTGATCAAAGTTTTAATCCTGCAGTGGTTGCTAAGTCTCTTGAAAGAACTATAGTTAGTGAAATCATTAAGCAACAAGGAGATCACTCAGTCGCTAGAAGTGAATCAGAGTTAAAATAGACTTCTTAGCGATGCCATTATTAACAGTTGTTAACCAATTAGAGTAAAGAGATTATGAAAGATGAGAAAGTAGTTGTAGTATGAGTTAATGTGGCCAATTAGATTTGATTTCAATTTCATTTTGAATTTTATAAGGTTTTTTATGAAAGAACACTCATCAGAAATTGATTATCTGACAATTTCAATGCCACGGTTAAAATTAGAAATTGATGTTGCAGTATGTGAAGCTAATGGTGAAGTGATTGAATTACCAGCTAGAAGTGACAATCCGTATTCAATTAACAGTTATAAGTATACTTGTCCATTGTCATTTTATTTTTACCAAGTTTCTATTTTCTTAGAGCGAAGAGTTTACAAAGATTTAGTGTTTTCTGAGAAAGATTAAGATTTTCAACAACAAGTGATTCAGAAGGTGGTTGCCTAATTTATAATTTAGTAAAGATTGTAATTGACAATGTTCTAGAGTTCAGAGCTACAAATTTCAGAAAATTCACAGTTTGGTGGTGAGGGTTTTTTCAGTAGTTTTGATTCAATATCGGTGAATAAGGGTTCAAAATAGAATAGAAAGAAAGTATGAGTCAAGCATAAAGTATGGCCTCTACTAGTGGGAGAAGTGAAGATGTCTAAGATGAGTCAAAGGGAAAAAGGAACTACTCAAATGAATTCCTCACTTTGCTTCTAGGTTCAAATCATAATCGAAAGGTTAGTGCAGATGTTTTAATTGATGATATGGATTATGTTAGGGATGAAAAAACACCAGGGTCATCAGGGTACTCACTTTTCAATTATTTATTTAATAATAGTGATGAACCCATGCCTATCTCAAACCCTTGGAACTATGGGTTAGCCAGGTTGCTAGTTCCTGATGTCTTTGTTGACGTTGATTTCATACTAGAATTGGCTAGTAGATATGACCCTTTAATCAATACCATTAAGAGGGATGATGGAAAACCCTTACTCACCCTAGACCGAAATACTTTTATGAAAGATTTTAATGTCTACTATCCTATGGCTACTAAGATAAATTTGAAGAGCCTAGAAAATAGGTACACTAGAGAATCCGGCATTGCTGCTAAATTAATTAGGGATCATCATGTCTTTAAGAAAATGAAGACTTATATAGCCCCCATGACAGGAGAAACCAAATATTGTTACAAGGACCTTAATTTTTATATTAAGTATATATCATATGCACTATGTAGAGTGCTTGGAAAGGATGCTAGGGCAAAAAGCATTACCTTAGACATTTTGATGATGGTGTCGGATATGCAGAGTCTTCATACTACTTCCAATTATGATTACATTTAGTATATCATTGATCAGATGCACCAAGGATTTATATATATATACAAAATAAGAAGGATCATCCAAAATTTATGCATTATTCAATCCTCATGCATTTGATTCTCTACTATAATTTCCCAATTATGAATTTTCTGTTTCTACATCCACAAAGGTTCCACCATAATTAGCCCAACCCTATTCAGTTTTGGATTAGAGTCTGGAATTATACATCCAGAGAGAAAGAGTTCTATGCTTTTGAAAATTGGATAGTCTATCCACTTTTAAATTGCATAGGTGTTGATAAGCCTAGATTTCCCATTAAGATTGTCCAATTACTAAGGCCCTACCAATACCTTGAAAAATGACCAAGAGAAAATAATTGGGGGGATTTTTATTATGAAAAGAACTATAAAAAAATGAGGGTTTATGGTTGCTCCCACCCCCCACACATTTTTCCATACCATGTACCCCCAAGGATAGCTACAATGGAATTCATCAGGAAACATATTCTTATAGATAAAGAGCATTTTGCATCACACAGGAAGGGTAATTTTACCCCTAGGTAGTTCAAGATCTACAATTTAATTATTGGGAAAGGAGATCTAGGCCTGGTGAATACCTGATTGAATCATTACAGAATGAATGTGGCCATGCATAGACATGTTGATACTAAGGGATTCATTCTTAGTGCAAAGAAGCTGCTCACACCAACTATCCCCTACACAAAGGTACATGAGGAGTGTATGGAGGAGGATTTAATAAGGAACATATTGGAGGATGAAGAGGTGGACAGGAAAGAAATTAAGTTCAATGAACTTATGGACTTGGAAAGGCAGGTAAAGAGAAATGGGATGAAGTTTGGAGGTTTCTACCCTAACTTGCCTTATATCAAAAGGCTAGATGTAATGATTGAGAACCACACTCTTTTATGTAATCGATTAGAAGAAGCACTACTGGTACCAGAGAAGGGCCACAAAGAGAATTCAAAGTCTAAATATGATGATGACAGTGATTATGGTTGTCCTTCACCTAATGCCTATCCAGATTACCAATTAGTACCATTGAAGCTTGCATTTGAAGGGGAAGATGTCATTGACCTAACAGAGGTCCCAGAGAAGGAAGTGACAAATGAGCCCCTACCTAAGAGACAAAGAGTAGAAATAGGGGAGCCTTCTAGGAAGAAGAAGATAGATAGAATTGGAGCCCTAATAACTGGAGATATACCCTTTGATAATTATTTAAGAAAGTAGATCAGGGTAGGGAAGAAACTCCAAAAGGATATAGAAGAAGTGGAGGAGTTACCTCTCAGATCATGCACAGATGAAAGATTGTTGCATCAAGAGGAATTCCTCAAAGATGATAGTTTCATAAAGACAAGGGAATTCAAGGATTTCCTAATATGGAATAAGAAACAAAAAATTTGAAAGAATTTGCAATTTCCAGGTGGTGACCCAGTCACTTAAGAGGCCTTACAAACATTGCAGGATTATGATCTTGAGTCCGAGGAGATCAAACTGGAGCAAGCGAGGCAACTGGTCAAGGCCAGTGCAGTGTTATTTGTGGAAGGATGGGAATTATCTTCAACATTCATTATAGATCAGATAAGGAGACAACCTGATGTCAAACTATCATTAGAGACTCAGGTTGGCGACATGATTAGAGGGTTTGGTTATAACCCTAAATCTCAAGCATTATCAATATGGAGCCTAGCTCCCAAAGATCAGAAGCCAACCATTTTGAACATTCAAGAGATGGAGGGAAATAAAAGTATATGGACACTAGATAATATAGGGGATATGGAAATAGCCCAGGTAATGACTTATTTATCTTAGCTTAATGAGGCAAAGACAGGCCAACTATCAGACAAATCACAGAAACTCACTAGTGACACTAGTGATATTGTGAAGGATAGGGAGCTAGCATTAATGACAATTAAAGAAAAGAAGCTCATAGATGATCTTACTAAATAATTGATAGATATAATAGAGCTTTCCCCTATTGAGCCCAAAGAGGTCATGGATGTTGACATCCAAACAAATGATACAGGGGATGTATTTGTTTAAACAGAGCAGGGAGTTACTGAGCATTATAGTGTGATTCTGGAAGCCTTGGATATAATTTTGCAACATAGGATTGACACCATCAAGGGTAAGATTGATGTAGTGTATGGGGCTTATGGCAGGTTTCCAGGCTTACAAGTATAAGTGGCAAGTTTTTTGACAATTTTGGATCCTTACTATGCAACTTGGTCCAGAAGAACATCTCTTTTTGAAAGATTAGCATCAGTACAACCATTGAGATCAGATTTTCCAGAAATAGTAACCATGGCTGGTACAGAGATAGAGAAAATTGGGGCCACTTTATCCTTTTTCAAAGGAAAGGCCAATCAAATTGATGCTAAGTTGAAGATGTTTGGGATAGATTATAGTAGGTTTGTACCTCCAATCAGAACTGAAGATGATCAGATCAAACCATCAGGGTTGTGGATATCAAAATTTGATAGTGTGCTTCCCAATAAAGACATTTATGTCTCTGACCAAGGAGAATTAGATATGGGGAGGTTCAACCAAATTTTGGATGAGGCAATTAAGGTAGAAATAGACTGTGATAAATTCATTACAGATGCTAGGTGGAAAAGGCAGAAGACTCAATTAGAGAATATTTAGAACTTTGAGTGGCCATGGAAGAGGATGTGACAACATGGGACATTATGACAAAGCCCAAGAAGAAGAATCCTGTCACAGTTGATTTAGATGTTATGGATGAAGAATAAAGGACACATGGCACTTGATCTATGAGCATCAAAGGTTAGTAATCTTGAAAATATTAGTGTAAGTTAGCCTGTATTGGCGGTCAGTAGATCTTGTTACAACTATCAGATACTATCCTGAATACATGTAGACAAAGGTGCCGACATCCACAAAAGGACAAAGTGCAAAATCAGATTTCATTCTTCAAATTTGTCCTCCCACCGCTTGGAGCTTTCTTATCTTTTGTCTTTTTCTAAGTTTTAGGGTTAGGTTTCTTAAACCATCCAAATCTTATTGCATCCTTATCTTAAGGATTCCAAGATGGTTTGAACCTTTAAATAGATCTTATTGTAAGATTTGAAGTAGGTGATGAAATATAATTGTAAGCCAGACTACATAATTTTGTCTGATTTTTTGAGCTTTAGCCTCTATATGTATGAAGCAGGAATATCAATAAAATACAGTGCAACTTCTCTTCTATATTTTTTTTGTCTCTTTACTTATTGTGTATGCTCTTTTATGTTTAATCTGTAAGGTATTTTAAGCATATTGGTTACAAGGTAACTATCTAATTACTTACAAGTTTCTTTCAAGGGAAGAACTAAATTTTGTGAGTATTTTGAGAGAGTATAATAGTATTTGAGGATTTGATACAACAATATTATAGTGATAGGGTGATTTGTAAGGTGTCTTACTCGAGTTACATATAAGTTGTAAGGCAATCTATAGTATCTTTATTTACTTTTTTTGTAGATTTTCATCTTTGACTCTATAGCCTTTGGATAGGCACTAGTCTGGAATCTGTCAAGTGGTTTATCATCATCCAAGCAATTTAAAATACATAAATCTTTCACTTTTGCATTCAAAACATATAAGTTTAAGCAATTGTATCAAGATATACAATTCATTTTACTAATTCCTTTAAGAGAGGATTAAAATAGGCTGCCCCTCCTAAGTTCTGAGAACTAAAAAGGAATAAGGATGAATGTCCTTAAAACACTACTATTTGTTGTTATCATTTCAATAGTTTTCATGGTTAATATCTGTGTCAAGTTGTTTTTAGTTTTATGCAGAGTAATTTATAAGGTAATACAATAAGAAGGCATCAAATTAGTATCCACATCTAATAATACTATGAGACAACAATCTTATATAGGTAATAGCTATCTGGGTGTTGTGGAACCTTAAAAGAAGGAGGTGATAATAGTTTCCCCAAACATTATCATAAATCCTCTTCAATTAGAGTTTTCTCTTGCTTGAGTCATTATTTTCAGATATTGGGAGTCATAGAGATAAGTCAAATATTTCAAGCATTGGTTGAAGGTTCAACAAGAAAAAACCCTAACACCTTCCATGACATTAGCCTCATGATGTGTGTCAAGAGAGTGTTTCTTCTACAATGCCATCCTTTATATCTGCTTGTACTTTTTATTACACTTTATATGTTCTTGGTTCTTTATCATGCAATTATTCTTGGTAGTCTGGTTCAGTGTACCTGGCATGCCTCTCCCTACTCAGCATTATGGGGGTATCTCATATTGGTTATAATACTTCCTTGGTTCGATGGAGTGATCTATGTATTAAGTATTTGTTCCTACATACTAGGCGGATCCAATGGCTAGGTACCTATGCATTTAGGTGAGATGGATCATTTACCATATGGACACTCTTTCATTTCTATTTTGGAGGTATTCTTCCATCATCGATTGATCTTCTCTTCAGACTTTGTTTATAGTCTTCTATACCTGATCATGTTCTATTACAATGGAGGTTCCAGTAGTTATTCTTCTACAGTGTTTGCAGCTTCATGCTTCAGTTATTTTCTTCATGTTCTTCCTTTGTTCCTATCTTCTGGGACATTATCTAGTTTGGAGGCTTCTTTAGTCCTTCATTATTCTTCATCTCTTTTCAAAGAGGGGTTTTTCCCACTGGGTTTTCTCCTTTTCTCCTCTTTACAAAGACTTTTGTACTTGGGTATCTGATGAGGCCATGTTGTCGGGACCCATTTCCTACTTTTAGTAGTTGTTTCTAAGTTTTTAGCTTCTCCCTAAGTTTATCTTAAGGGGGGCTTAGAGTAATATGTTAATTCAATTATTAATTAAATCATTCTGATTTAATTATTAAAGTCACTTATTATCTCTAGTTTACTTAAGCTAAACTTTAGGCATATATTAATTAATTCTTTATTAATTATTATCATGCAACCTAGGTTTCTCCTCTTTTTAGGGTTTTAATCACCTTTTATAAGGTTTGATCTCTTTTATATTTGACAATCAATTATGATTGATCTTGATTGATCTTGTATTCTGTATTCTATAATTGAATCAATGGAGGATGTTTCCTTTTTTTAGAGATTTGTTGTTTCAGGCCTCCATAGCTTTTGCTTCTCTCTTTCCATGACAGGTGTTTGCATGTAGGTGATTCTTTGGAGTTGTAGGGTTGATTTTTCATCAACCTCAATATTTTTCACTTTCTCATCAATATTATTGGTTGAATGATTGACCTTAATGAAATTATTTGGTTTCTAAAACTTGCTGAAATGGTTGGATGTAGAATCACTCTTATCAACTAGAGCCATTAGAGAAGGCTCTCAAACTGAATCACTTGAAGCTAATAATTATGAATCACTACACATAATTGAGTAAAATAGGAAAATTTAGAAAGCATAATCTTATCTTTAATGTCTTTTTGTAAATTAGCGATGAAAATGTTGGAATTAATGGGAAGTGTGTACTAAGAGGGGAGGGGTGAATCAATACCTCTAAAACTTTTATATCCTTTAATCAATTAACCTTTGTGTAATCAATTGTATATCCATTCAATCTAATCTATACTATCTTGATGTGATTTATATCAATTCATTAACTTAACATACATGTGAACATTCATAGAAACATTCATGAAATTAATTGACACATAACACAAGATACGATATCGCAGAAAACTCCTGTGAGGAAGTAAAAACTGCGGTGGGGATGGCACCCACAAAATTTTAACTATCTGCAAAATGGAAGGGGCCATTTAAGGATTACAATTTGATCACTTATGATGATCTACCCTGTTAAGAGTATTGGTGGAGACCTGTTAAAGTCTACTTGGTTAAGAGATTTAGCAACACTGTTGAGTGTGCACTCGGTTAAGAGATTTGTAGTTGGACTGTTAAATCCACCTCCTTGAAAGTATTTTTATACTTTGCTCCACTTGTTAGAATGATAGAAAATTACAAATTGACCTGGTAAATGCAATCTCCTATTTCTGATAGAGATGCAATTAAGTTTACATGAATAATATTATCACCTTATGTGATTGAGTAATACATTTGATTCTCGGTAGCCTATGTTCTTGGTTCTTGCTAACCAAATTCAGCTTTTTTTGTTCTGGTTCTTGAAACTTTCAATTTGATCCATAGATGTGCTCATAGGATTCATTTATCCTCTCTTCCATATTCACATCCTTTTCTATGCTGAATGATTACATCATCTATTTATAAGATGGATTTCCTTCACTAAGTTTCACAAAAAACAATGTTAACTCTAAGATTAGGTTTACAACTTTTACCTTGATCTCCCAATCTATGTGTTTTAAATCAGTTAGACTGATTAAAGCATTTACATTCATGTTTTTTGTCCCTAAAAAAATGGATTTAAAAACAAATAAAGATTCTATAAATAGATTCTAACTGTTTTATCTGACGTGGAGGTCAGATCCACTTTTTGCGGGCTGTAACTGATTCTCAGTTCCTGACGGTCGGTTATGATTTTGAACTTAGTTGACTATCTTTCAGTTTTGTTTTGTCAGTTTCTCTTTAACTGACTCTTTGGTTTGTACTTGATCTATCTCTCGGTTTGCACTTTATCCTGCACATCGGGTTCCTTATCTTTCAGTTTTGCAATTTTGTGTACACAAAATTTTTTGTCGTCGGTTCTCTTTGTACTTAGTCATTTTGGTGATCTCTTTATATCTAATTTTCGGTTTGCTTCTGTTCTATCTTTTGGTGTATGATTACCGAAAGTGTTGTTTGCATACTAATGGAAAATTAATGTCATCATAAAATACATTGTACATCAATATCATGCATAGGATAAGAAATATAAACATGAAAATGCTTAAATCTATCAATGAAATCAATTACTTTTTCTCTAACATCTTGCTTACAATTCATTAAATCAGTTAAAGAAATCTTAGGACCAATGTTGTTTTTGAATTGTTGAATGAAAGAATTAGCAAGTTTTTAGAAAGAATCGATAGAATAAGGGGGCAAAGAACAATAAGGATTTGTCTCTAAAGGTTCTAGTAAATAGTTTAGTCATGAACCTATGATCATGAGAAAAATTACTGTACATAATTTTTGAAAGGTTTTGACATGAGTCGAAGGATAACCTTTACCATTATAGGTCTCATTATGAGGGATCTCCATGTATTGTGGAATAAAAACATAGATGATATCCAAAGGCAAAGGGATAAAAATATAACAAGTAGGAATGTTGAACTTGGATTGAGTCATTGAATCAATTTGTTGTTGCAAAGAAAACACAGTTTGATCCAAATTATTAATGGTAGAATCATTAGAAAGAATGGTAGATGGAGGTATGTTTGAAATGTTTGAAGCATTGTGAGAAATGGAAGGAACAATATAATATGAAAAGGGAACACTATTTTAAGTGGGCATTGATTAAGGTAAAGAAGTACATGGCACACTTGAAGGGATAGTGAAGACACTAGGGCTAGGAATGCTAACATGTGTTGGGTTGAGGTTTTGAATGGAAGTTGTTATGATAGGTGGAGCATAGGTAAACACACTAGGAATCAAGGTATAAATAGGCATAGAGGTCTCAACACTAGTGGTAGATGGATTGAAATCTAACTCCTGAGAACAATCTCTAATAGGATTGACAATGTTATCAATGAGATGATAAATACTACTTAGGACGTTAAAATCATGTTCATCATTATGAATTGATTTCCTTAAGCCATCTACAATAGAAATGACTTCAGGATTAGATTTTTCTAGTCCTAACCATTGTTCAAATTTCTCAAAGTCATTGGAATTTTTTTTGACTTGCATAGGAGGGACTCTTAAAGTGTCATATTCATAAAGATAAGAATGAGAAAAGTTATTCTCCATAATAGGATTGATGGAACTAGTATGCATGTTGGTTTCATCAAGATTCCTATGAAAAAGAGAAGGTTCAGGATCAAAAGAACCCATAATTCTATGACTTATAATTAGAATATTATAAGTAGGACTAAAAGTAATAAAAATCATGCACAAGGGAATGAAAGAAAATATAGAGATCTAATGCAATTGTGAGATTTGAAAGAGATATGTAATAACAATGTTTTTATGAAAAGCACATCTAACTAAAAAATTTAAAGATTTAATGTAAAGAATGCAAAGTAGATCTAGATCTTATTATGAAGATGATAAATATGTAATACATACAATGTAAATCTAAACACAAAATCAGATTTGTAATGTAATATGTCAGGTTCACCAAAATGTACAATAGGTGAACCTAGATGTTCAAATTTGTAGAAAAGAAATCTAACTACCAAAACCAAAAGAATGTAACAATCTTTGGGTTCACCAAAATGTACAATGGGAAATGTGGAGAGAAATGCAATAGGTAATGTGGTAAGTGAATTGCTTCCCCATTTCATTTATTGCACATTAGGGAGTAATAATGAATCCAATAGGCTCAAGAGGTGACTCAAGAGCTAACTGAAAATAAGATCTACTCTTCCTTGAATGATGTAATGAATGAAATGAAAATTGATTAGGTGATGTAATAGATCTATTATAAAAGGCACTAAAAAGATACCGAAAACAAACTAAAACAGATAGATAATGAGTTGAAATGATAGAAACGAAAATCAAAAGATGAAACAAACCCGTGAAAAAAATATGAACTTAAATTGGTCGAAACACATCAATTTTGGGGATGTGTTCTTGAGGAAGGTTTATTTTAGAAACATGTCGCAAAGGTTTTTGGCTATTTTTTTTACAGAACCTACAATTGTTCCTACTCTACCCAGATTTGATCCAATGGCTCTATATCTTGTTCCTGCACATATAAAGATAGGGAATAGGTTATGGAAAGGGGTTTTCCTTGGAGAAACCCCTTGTTTAGGAATCAACCTTGAAATAGAAAGAAATTGCATAAGAAAATGTATGTAAAAAGGCAAATTGCTGATTTACTTTGCTTCAACCCTCGTAAACAAATGTAGAAATCTCTCAAATCCATTAAGATACTTGAATGTGCTTGAAATACAAAGGTTTAACCTTGTAATTCAATGTAGAATCAAGGATTCCCTTACAAATGTATGTATCTATGATTTCCACTCCTAAACCTTGGATGTAGATATGCTTGATAATCACTTGTAAGGAGGAGAGAGGAAATGGATGAATGAATTGATCTTCTTGCTTGATTTGAAAATTCCTATACTTTTCCATCATGGGAGAATAACTTGCATAAAATGGAGAAGATTTAATTATATTTGAATGATCTTGAAGAATTTAAGACTTAGAGATCTTGATCTTGGATGCTTGCCTTCGAATCTTGAATCCAATTGATCTTTCTTTCTTGAAATCTTGATAGGTTGGTTTCCAAAATTCTTGCATATAGTTATTGATATCAAAATGAGTATTCATAAGGGGTTCTTATACTAATTACATCATTTTGGGATTCAGTTTGATCCAGGCTAACCACAGATTAAAATCTTGGAATAGGACCCCGACACCGGGCCCCAGGGAAAGTTTGGGCCCCAAAACCCAAGGACAAGTTGTCATTGGAGACATGTCCCAGGAAAACTAGGATTAAATTTTAGGGGGAGCTTGGGGAGAGAAAATAGGAGAAGGAGAAGAAAAAACATCTTACTTGGATCAAGCATAATGACCATTTGGATGTCGAAATCACCAAAATGGGGCCTAATATGTCCTAAAGCATCTAATCATAGGTGCTAACTTTTTAGGACTATACATCATGAAATTTAGATATAATCTAAATTTATTGATTCATGAGGACACTAGAAGCACCCTAGGATTGAATCAAGGATTTTATATCATCTAATTCACTCTTTAGACAACTCTTTATATTAAAGTTATGAGAAAAGGAAGATTTTTTCCATCTTAACACATTGGTGAAGCCAACTTCTTAATAACATGATACATAAATATGCCTGTAACATCTATACTTTTTCAGTCCTTAATTTAAATTTTGAGGCCTAGGTTAAGAGTCCACATCTTCTCAAATCTAAAGGGAAAAATATTCTTTCGACATCCATTGTCAGCTATGAACACAATGGAAAAATGTTCAAAACCAATACATGAAAGAGCTCCAAGCCTACAAGAGAAGGGAATCATCCAATCAGGGGAGATCAAGGCTCAATCCAATTTAACTTGAATGAATGCCTAACCATTATGTCTATTGGACCAAGTGAATGAAGCCCCATGTAAATACAAATCCAAAAGACTCAGAGAATTGAAAGGATGAAGAAAATTTTGCCTATTATCTTCAACAATAGAGGCTCCCTATTTCTTCTATGAGCTATAAATTGGGGTATTGAAATCCCCTATTACTAACCATTTATCCAGGAGAATAGAAGTTCTAAAACCACATAGATATTCCCACAAGTATTTTTTAGCAACTTTATCATTTAAGGCATAGATGCTTGAAATAATCCAAGAACATCCATCTTTAAGATGCTTAAACTGAGTAGCCATATGGTTGGATGGAGAAAAGACCACAATACCTTTAACTTGTCTTAGATTTCAAAAGGTATAAATACCCCTAGAGGATTCATCTGCATCACAACAGTGAACACCACTATATTTAAAGAAGGCCAATTTAGTTCCAATAATTTTATCACTTTTCATTTTAGTCTCTTGCACAAGAATTTTTTTATAGTGTATGATCCCTAATTAGATTAGATAAGATATCATGCTTATGGGGGCAGTTAATCCCCCTAATATTCCATAATATTATCTCCACTTCAAAAATAGAGGTGAGATAGTATGACATATCTCAAGGAGATTTATTTAGATACCTTCTACAACATCAAATTTACCTTTCTTAACTTAGATTTGAATAGAAGTAGGTTTTCCTACATGTTTTGATTTCAAATTGTAAACTATCTTCTACTGATTCCTAGTCTTAATCCCAATAGAGTTAGACTAGGGAGAATTCTGTTGGTACTCCTAAATTTGGAACAAATTTGGAGTGACCATGTTAAATTTTTCAGACAAGCAAAGTGAATATCCTTGAAATTTTGGTAGGGCTCAGTTGGAGTAATTGAAAAAGGTGCCAGGATGATTTTCATGAGATACAAGTTGGGGAGAGGATTTAATGCCTTTCATTTGACATATGCAGTGGGTCCTAGCTCCTGAATTTTAGTTCTGACATGTTTAGGGAGTAGTCATTATGAGGGGGTCACCTAATTTTGCATCTTTGCTAATTGTCAATTTGCTGTCCGGAGCCTACTTTGTTTCTGAGTATCTTACACCCTGTTAAGTTTCATAAGCCATCACTTTGGGAATGTGTTCCATGCATATCAAAAAGCTTATGTTTTAAACCTCAGGTCATTCTTAATCCGTTTGATAAGTTTTCATACTTCCCAAAGTTGGTTGCTCAGAACTGTTTGCATTTTTGTCCTGCCTAGAAATCTGAATAGCCCATTTTGACATGTTATAACTTTTGACCAGTTCATCCAATTGAGAAAATTCCTCTTGTACTGTATTCCAGTGGTCACACACTCCATATTTTCTAGTCTGCAGATCTTTGTGAAATCAGATGACAAGTTTTCAAGAACCATTCCGATAGTGATTAATTCTGATTTCCTGTGTTTTCAAGTGCAGAATTGGTAAGTGACCTACTTTGAGCTTTTGAAAATGTGTGCCCAGGTGAACATTTTGGATAATTATCTTGTCCCTCATATTGAAAACATATGAGTGTACCTACCTCAATATTTACAGACTCCTACCAATCCATTTATCCACTTTGCCAGAGCCTTTCTGTTTCCAATTTATTAAAGTTTCTCTGAAAATACTGAATCTAGAATTAAATGACACACTTTGTCCTTTTCCCATTTGCACCCCATTCGAGGTCAGACATAATTGAATATGGATTTGCATTATAGACCTAGGAATGAACTCCTTTGAAGATTCCCAAACCTTGAACAATCCGGTAGATCACTTTTCTTTGCCGATTCCGAACCCAATTTCTGCATATTTATTGTGTTTTAGTTCAGAAAAGTGTTAAAGTGATATCTTTGCGGATTGGTATCAGTTCAGTGGTTTGTTTTCAGAATAAGGCAACTGAGGGGTCATGTTCTACATATGACATTCAGTCAGGCCCCAGAGGTTGAGTTTCTGAAAGATCTTTTTGATGACCCTTCAAGTTCAATTTCAAAGGCGGTTTGTTCACTTTGCAGTGCGGAAAAGTGTTAAGTTTCAGAATGGTCATTTTGTATGAGTGATATCTTTTTATCTGAAAGATATTTTCAGGGTCCAACTGTGGGAACATCCTCATTACATATGAATGCACTATCTAACTGGATGGAAAATTTTCAGAATGTGATTTACTCATTTTGCAATGGTCGATAAGAAAGGGGATTTATGGTGATTCCGCAGTTGTACCTATGTAGTCTTCTGGAAGGATAAGTTTGCATTGCTATATTTTGTGCCTGAGAAAAAATCTAGTGAAGCCCTTCTGCATATGTATTCAATGGTGATTAATCTTTTTGCCGAGTGCCAGAGTCTAATTGTTTGTTTCAATCAGTTTTCAAAGACAGTTCCGAAGGCCAGTTGCCGTAGTTGTGATCAAATTGCATAAGTGTCGAAGTAATTATAAAGGCCACCGGTTTGTTTTCAATCTTTGAAATTTAAGACGTAGGCAAGAGGCAATAGTGCAAAAGGACTTTCAAAGAATACAAGGCAACAATCAATGCCATCCATCAGGATATCTTCTATTCTGTATTTTGTCAGATTGTCCACCATGTCAGAATTTTACTTTAATGATCAGTTACGTTTGCATGCGGATAGCATGCAATCACAAGTTTCAGATGACCTATGGATGTCAGCGTTTGGAATTGATGTCTTCTTTTTAAAAGAGAAAAACATGAAAATTAAAACAAGGTGCCAAGTTTCAGCGTGGCATTTGGGGGAGTTTTGTTTAAATAGTTGAAAATAGATAAAATAAAATCTGCAAGTATATTGTCATGCACAGCTCTTGGGGAGAATGGAGGAGTCAAAACTCCATTGCAGATGCCATGTAAATCTAGAGTAGAGATTTCTGAGAGTCTGTGGTAAGTTGGAGATTGTTTATGTTTTTAAAAAACATTGAGAGTGGACAGCAAATTCAATTGCCAAACATAAGTCCAAGCAGCCAACAAATGGAAAGTGGTAGAAGTTTCATTGCATATTGGGGAAATTTATTACATAGTCTGCTGCGTAGTTTAACATTGTAAACTATAATCACCATGGCATGTTCAGTGCAGACAAAGGAGAATACCACTGCAAGAAATAACATATTGAATATTCAAAGCATGGCAAATGAATTTGCTAATTTGGGAATGCATAACATACTTAGTATGCTGCGCTGATTTCTATGGGAGGATGAATTATGTTTTAAACATTGAAATTGAAGACATTAAGGGATGTGAAATTTTGTTTTGAATGCTTCATTAAACCTTAGTATTCCAAAAGGTCTGTGCAGATAGGTAAGGAGGGTTTCACGCCATTTTTAGTGGGCATTTTGAATAGAAATCTCTGCAAATATTGAATAAGAGTAATCAGCTCAACATCAGTGTAGGCAGAGGGTGTGAACTGTTTGAACCGAATGCTTCCAAGCTTATGCAATCTGCAGGTGTAAASCCAGGTTCCCAGCTRTTGTTTTCTCAYAATTTATTAAAGGAGGGTGCTTTAAATATTTGTTTAGAAACTTGCAAAATACAATGCCAGGCAGGCTGCGATAGACATTGGGGGAGATGTTTGAAGATTTTTGAAAGTTTTAAAGAGCATTTTGCAAATGTGACTCCACAGGAAGGGGCGCCTTGGATTGTAAAATGATCTCATGGTCTTCATTTGCAAGATGGCATTGACATTAAAGAGCAGTTTTGATGGAAAAGCTTAGGAAAATGAAAAAGAGTGTATTTTTTAATGTCCCATATTCATTGTGTAAAGGGAGTTTTTGGTATTTATATACCAAAAAACAAACATTAGAAGTAAGAATAAGAGCCCAGAGGCTCTTGGTGAGCTCCTAGGGGCTAGGGGTCGAATTTGAGAGGCTCTACATAGTGTTTTGACATGAAATCCGAAAATCACTTAAAACTGTAAGATGATATATCCCACATTCATCCCACAAAGGCAAATTGAAGTCCATATATGCTAAATAAAAAACATCTGAGTTTGAAGTTGAAGAGGAGGCTATCCATGCGCGCGCCCTCATCTAACTGCCTCAGTTTTTGTGCCTAAAAATGAAGGAGATGAAATTTTGACGAAAATGAACAATGTTGTTGGTCTCGAAGTCACGAGATGTGCATGGTCGCCCAGTCATCGAAAGCCCCAATCGCCCAGTCGGGAGTGAAACTCTAGGTAATCGCCAGAGTTCTGAGACTTGGTGACTGACCGCTAGCGGTTAGTCGCGCAGTCGCCTGACATCAAAGTTGACCGCCAAGACTTGGCGACTGACCGCTAGCGGTTAGTCGCAAAGTAGCCAGGAGGAAATAGAAGCTATCACGACATGGAAATGGATGCTGGTCGCGCAGTCGCGAGATGGAGTTAGCCGCCGGATGCTGGTCGCCAGGTCGCCCAGGAATGAAAGGTAAGGTGAAATTGGCTTGCGACTTGGATTTCTAGGTTGTCGCATGGTCGCCGAATGTGACGGAAGTTAAAATGAGTTAAGACCAGTTTATGACAGCCAATAGGAGCATGCCACATGTCAATTTCTAGTAACTTCTGGGCAAAATGGGCAGAAAATAAAGTTTTCAGAGGAAATTTAAATGATATACAGATTTCTTAAAAGGGCAAATATGCATAAATCTGAGATTTTCAAGGATTTTTAAATGTGCACAGAGATAATTTTAACAGGGAATTTAATGGTTTGTATTGCAAATATCCATATGATTATTCCCGGATGTTTGTGAAGACACTGGAAATCAGATTTTTGCCAATGAGATCAGATTTGGAATGAGAAATAAAGGTTAAATTTGCACAACTGGAACAAAAATATTTAATTGTTTTTGAGACTTGACAGATGAGTTTGTGGGGAGATATTTATCAGAGGATAAATCAGATTTTCAAAGGGAAATGTGACAGATTTTCAAAGATATTTTGCAGATGAGATCAGATTGGATGGATTTGTCAGTGGAAGAATGAAAGAGATATTTTAAAGATAAATCAGATATTTTTTCAGACAGATGGACTCAATTATTAATAGAATATATCAGATATTTTGAAAAGAAGGAATGAGTAAAAATCAAATTTGAGAGAAGGACAGGTGTTTTCCAAACATAATTTTTAGGGTTTCTTCTCTTCTATATCTTTCTTTCTTTTCTCAGTGGTAAGGGTTCCTTTCCTCATCTCTGTTTTGGTTTTTCCCTGCAGATTCCCAGAGCAGGTCCCTGTTGGTTTGAAGATTTCTATTTGTAAAGCATACTTCTTTTTCATGTTTACTTGAGTTTATTGTCTGGATATCTGGAAACAACTTGGATTAATGAGAATACAGTGCAGTTCCTATTCATTATTGTTTTGTCTCTTTTGACTGTGGTTTGTGCTCGAGTATAGTTCATTTGTAAGGCATCTGGAATATACCTACTACAAGGTAGTGTGTCTAATCATTTGTTAGTCTTTCTCAAGGAGAGAGTTAAATTTTGTAAATGATTTCAGAGAGTAGGACATGGTTGTGAAGATTTGATGAAGAAATATTGAGTTGAGTAGATTGTTTGTAAGGCATTCAATCTGGATTGTATGAAGTTTGTAAGGCATCCTTCAGTATTTTATTAGTTTCTTATTGTTGACATATGTTCTCATTGACTCTTTGCCCAAGTAATAGGCACTGATCTAGATTTTACTGAGCAAATGTTTTCTCCATTCAGTCATATACAAATTAATCAATTTCATCCAGTTTTTAGAACAATGAGCCGAATTCATTAAGGACTCTTGTCAGCAGGACAATGTTCATTTTGGTGATTCCTTAGAGAGTGAATCCCTTAGGTTATCCCTCCTACATCTAAAGGAAGAAGGATGAAAGTCCTTATATCACTGATTCTTGTTATATTTACAACCATGGTTTGTATGGTTAAATCTTGCATCTGGTTATGCTTGGTCGTTTGTAAGATGATTTATCAGTTGGTTTAACAAAGATACATAGCAAATTAGTGTCTACAATATAAAATACTGTGTAAACAACAATCATAAAAGGTAAAACCTACCTGAGTATATGTGGAGCTCAAAAATGAAGAAGGATCTTATCCAGTCCTTAGCAATTAGCCTTTCTCTTGTCATAAAGGAGTTTTCATTCACATGTAATCAGTATACTATCATTTTAAGGTTGAGGTACAAGAAAAAGTGCTAACAAAATGGTGACTCTGCTGGGGATTAAGTATACAAAGCTTATTAAAGAAATCAGAATTTCTGGAGTACGTCAATAGTAAGACAGTCATAGAGTCATATTCTAGGAAAGGATATATTCCTTATGTTTTATAAAAGGACTCAAATCTGTGTGTTGTTTTCTGCAAAAATGTTTAAAAGTTTCTACCTAATCTCACTAATAGTGAGTGGCAACTCTGAGCTCTGATTTGCACCAGTGTGCATATGAAAGAAAGATTACAAATAAGATAAGCTTGCAGCGACAGTGACAGCAGATGTTTTACATGTTTTGATGTTGATTTAAAGGTGTCTTCAAAGCACACATGTTTTGCAACAGCTCAAATACATCCAGGTATTTTCACAAGTTTTTATAGTTTTCCTTATCAAGTGATTACAACACTAAACCAAAGAGGAATCAGTTAAAAAAGAGGTTTACATGTTTCAAGTTCTACTTGCATCTGTGCAAAATTTGAAAGAAATATGTAAGAGTGGCAGTTTGTAATATTTTTAATTGTTGAGATGTCACAATATTTTAATTGGAGGGGTGGTGATTTGTACGGGGCAATTAGTTTTGTGGGTATCCCTGGATACCCGAATCATATCTCATCAAAGGTTAAGGAGCATTTGCCAAAGTTTACTGGTTTTGGAGAACAATCAGCTAAGGATCATTTAGAAAAGTTTTCAGATTTGATTGATGATCATGACATAACACATGAGGATGTACTAATGAATTTATTTGCAATGTCTCTAGTCGATAATGCTAGGGAATGGTTTAAGGATTTACCTCATGATTCAATAGGATCTATGGCTGAAATGGAAGAATGCTTTATTGAACAATATGGTAACACAGAGGACAATAGCGTTTCTTATGCTATATCTTATGTTAAAAAATCTATGTCACACTCAGATCAGGATAAAGAGGATCTTGAGGAGGAACTTATTAAGAAACTATCGGCCATCCGAAAGCAAATGAAAAGAGAAGAGGCCAATAGACAAGCTCAAATCAGAATTGACCAATTAAAATTGGAATTGGTGAACCAAATTGCAATAAGTGATGATGAATTAACTGATTTTGAGTCTGAGATTGTTGAAGATGTTGATGATAAATCTGACAGTGAATCTGAATTTAATGATATTCAAAGTGATGAAGATGAGTATATGTTTAGTGATGATGAAGAATCTACTGCTGGTGAAGATACTGCTGACATTGATATTATGAATAAGCTTTATGAACAACAAGACAAAGAGGAAGATATATGCAGCCAGCAAGATAACAGTTATGATGCAGACATAAGTGTTTGTAGTGAGGTCATTACACAAGAAGATATGATTTCAGAGGTTTCACTACAAGACTCCAACAATGAAGAAATTTACAGCATCATGCAGGAAGACAGTAAAGAGATGAATGAAGAAGATGACTGTTGTTCCCTTCATAGTGAACAAATTGCTGACATTTTATCTTTTGAGTATCTCAGATATTCAGGAAATAGAACCTTTGAACTTTCATGTCCAACACATATTGATTTTGACGGCGAAAATGAATCACAACATTCTGATTTTGACATATGTGATACTGTTTCTTCTTGCACTCCTTCTTCATTAGGCTACAATAAAGTTTAGTTTGATTTATCAGATGATGAGGTTTTCAGTGTGGTTTCAGATTCAGCAGATGCGGAAAATCTAAGTATTGAAGTGGGTACTGATTTAGAAAATAGTGTGGATTTTGAATCTTGTTTTGATTCTAGATCTGCCTTTGAACTATTTGATGGTGGTCAATCAGTGGCTCAAATTTCAAAGGAAAAAATTCAATGTGCTGGTATTTTCCCTCCCACCCACCACTTTTCTTTGAGCTTGTTTAATGATGATGAAATGCAAGGTGCTCCTATTTTTGATGCTGAGGTTGTTGCTCCATATCCTAAGATGATTTATCATGTTATATCTGATGAGTTTCCTAACTTTGATGATCGTTTTCCAAAAGATGAGGCCTCTCATATTTTGCATGAAGATCAAGATATGTTTTCTTTTGAGATGCAAATGATGGATGTGAATGAACCTCATAAGGCTTGCCCAAGCGGTATCACGGATATTGAGTATTCCCCCTTTCAGTTGAATGGCGAGTCTTTAAATTGTGGTTTACAAATCAAAGATGATAAGAGTCACAAATATCTAAGCATGTTCTTATCTAACGACTGTGACACATATATGCCACAATTTCTTTATGATGAAAATCTGCCTAATGTTTATGGAAGCATATATGAAGAATATGCAGATTTTTTTCCATACAATGAGTTGATACATGATGATATTGGATTGGATCACGCAGTTAAGAGTGGCAATGTTATCATATTTTTGAAACATGGGGTAGAGAGCTTTGTGTTTGATAGAGGTAAGAATTGATCTTAGTTTGTGGGGTTTTGTGCCTCTTGTAGATAATATACATATTGAATAGTTGCTTTCCCTTTCAGTTGTGTATTTTCTTTTAGTTAGAGGTTTCCCTATTTTTTGAAAGTTTTGAGAAGTGAAAGTTGAGAAAAGGAGAAAGAAAAAAGGCTAAAATATGATTTTGAAGTTTTTTGGGGTGGTCTGCTACTCCAGAGATCTATGGTTCTCGGCATAAAATTGTGTTTAACCATCCTTAGTCAGAGCCTATGTTGGTACTCCTAAATTTGGAACAAATTTGGAGTGACCATGTTACATTTTTCAGACAAGTAAAGTGAATATCCTTGAAATTTTGGTAAGAAGGCTCAGTTGGAGTAATTGAAAAAGGTGCCCGGATGATTTTCATGAGATACAAGTTGGGGAGAGGCTTTAATTCCTTTTCTTTTGACATATGAAGTGGGTCCCAACTCCTGAATTTCAGTTCTGACATGTTTAGGGAATAGTCATTATGAGGGGTCCACCTAATTCTGCATCTTTGCTAATTGTCAATTTGCTGTCCGGAGCCTACTTTGTTTTTGAGTATCTTACACCGTGTTAAGTTTCATAAGCCATCACTTTGGGAATGTGTTCCATGCATATCAAAAAGATTATTTTTTAAACCTCAGGTCATTCCGAATCCGTTTGATAAGTTTTCATACTTCCCAAAGTTGGTTGCTCAGAACTGTTTGCATTTTTGTCCTGCCTAGAAATCTGAATAGCCCATTTTGACATGTTATAACTTTTGACCAGTTTATCCAATTGAGAAATTTCCTTTTGTACTGTATTCCAGTGGTCACACACTCCATATTTTCTAGTCTGCAGATCTTTGTGAAATTAGATGAGCGGTTTTCAAGAACCGTTCCGATAGTGATTAATTTTGATTTCCTGTGTTTTCAAGTGCAGAATTGGTAAGTGACCTACTTTGAGCTTTTGAAAATGTGTGCCCGGGTAAACATTTTGGATAATTGGATTGTCCCTCATATTGAAAACATAGGAGTGTACCTACCTCAAGATTTATAGACTCCTACCAATCCATTTATCCACTTTGCCAGAGCCTTTCTGTTTCCAATTTATTAAAGTTTCTCTGAAAATACTGAATCTAGAATTAAATGGCATACTTTGTCCTTTTCCCATTTGCACCCCGTTCGAGGTCAGACACAATTGAATATGGATTTGTATTATAGACCTAGGAATGAACTCCTTTGAAGATTCCCAAACCTTGACCAATCCGGTAGATCACTTTTCTTTGCCGATTCTGAACCCAATTTCTGCATATTTATTGTGTTTTAGTTCATAAAAGTGTTAAAGTCATATCTTTGCGGATTGGTATTAGTTCAGTGGTTTGTTTTAAGAAGAAGGCAACTGAGGGGTCATGTTCTACATATGACATTCAGTCAGGCCCCAGAGGTTGAGTTTCTGAAAGATCTTTTTGATGACCCTTCAAGTTCAATTTCAAAGGCGGTTTGTTCACTTTGCAGTGCGGAAAAGTGTTAAGTTTCAGAATGGTCATTTTGTATGAGTGATATCTTTTTATCTGAAAGATATTTTCAAGGTCCGACTGTGGGAACATCCTCATTACATATGAATGCACTATCTAACTGGATGGCAAATTTTCATAATGTGATTTACTCATTTTGCAATGGTCAATAAGAAAGGGGATTTATGGTGATTCCGCAGTTGTACCTATGTAGTCTTCTGGAAGGATAAGTTTGCATTGCTATATTTTGTGCCTGAGAACAAATCTAGTGAAGCCCTTCTGCATATGTATTCAATGGTGATTAATGAATCTTTTTGCCGAGTGCCAGAGTCTAATTGTTTGTTTCAATCAGTTTTCAAAGACAGTTCCGAAGGCCAGTTGCCGTAGTTGTGATCAAACTGCATAAGTGT
>MU224078.1:3587808-3601928 GCA_018584345.1 Thuja plicata | reverse complement strand
TCACAATTTATTAAAGGAGGGTGCTTTAAATATTTGTTTAGAAACTTGCAAAATACAATGCCAGGCAGGCTGCGATAGACATTGGGGGAGATGTTTGAAGATTTTTGAAAGTTTTAAAGAGCATTTTTCAAATGTGACTCCACAGGAAGGGGCGCCTTGGATTGTAAAATGATCTCATGGTCTTCATTTGCAAGATGGCATTGACATTAAAGAGTAGTTTTGATGGAAAAGCTCAGGAAAATGAAAAAGAGTGTATTTTTTAATGTCCCATATTCACTGTGTAAAGGGAGTTTTTGGTATTTATATACCAAAACACAAACATTAGAAGTAAGAATAAGAGCCCAGAGGCTCTTGGTGAGCTCCTAGGGGCTGGGGGTCAAATTTGAGAGGCTCTACACAGTGTTTTGACATGAAATCCAAAAATCACTTAAAACTGTAAGATGATATATCCCACATTCATCCCACAAAGGAAAATTGAAGTCAATATATGCTAAAGCACAAATATCTGAGTTTGAAGTTGAAGACGAGGCTATCCATGTGTGCGCCCTCATTTGACTGCCTCAGTTTCCATGCCCGAAAATGAAGGAGATGAAATTTTGACAAAAATGAACAATGTTGTTGGTCGCAAAGTCATGAGATGTGTATGGTCACCCAGTCGCCGAAAGCCCCAGTCGCCCATTCGGGAGTGAAACTGCAGGTAACTGCCAGAGTTCCAAGACTTGGCGACTGACCGCTAGCGGTTAGTCACGCAGTCGCCTGACATCGAAGTTGACCGCGAAGACTTGGCGACTGACTGCTAGCGGTTAGTCACGAAGTAGCAAGGAGGAAATAGAAGCTACCGCGACATGGAAATGGATGCTGGTCGCGCAGTCGTGAGATGGAGTTAGCCGCCGGATGCTGGTCGCCAGGTCGCCCAGGAATGAAAGGTAAGGTGAAATTGGCTCGCGACTTGGATTTCTAGGTTGTCGCATGGTCGCCGGATGTGATGGAAGTTAAAATGAGTTAAGACCAGTTTATGACAGCCAATAGGAGCATGCCACGTGTTGATTTCTGGTAACTTCTGGGAAAAATGGGCAGAAAATAAAGTTTTCAGAGGAAATTTAAATGATATACAGATTTCTTAAAAGGGAAAATATGCATAAATCTGAGATTTTCAAGGATTTTTAAATGTGCACAGAGATAATTTTAACAGGGAATTTAATGGTTTGTATTGCAAATATCCATATGATTATTCCCGAATGTTTGTGAAGACACTGGAAATCAAATTTTTGCCAATGAGATCAGATTTGGAATGAGAAATAAAGGTTAAATTTGCACAAATGGAACAAAAATATTTAATTGTTTTTGAGACTTGACAGATGAGTTTGTGGGGAGATATTTATCAGAAGATAAATCAGATTTTCAAAGGGAAATGTGACAGATTTTCAAATTTATTTTGTAGATGAGATCATATTGGATGGATTTGTCAGTGGAAGAATGAAAGAGATATTTTAAAGATAAATCAGATATTTTTTTAGACAGATGGACTCAATTATTAATAGAATATATCAGATATTTTGAAAAGAAGGAATGAGTAAAAATCAGATTTGAGAGAAGGACAGGAGTTTGCCAGACATAATTTTTAGGGTTTCTTCTCTTCTATATCTTTCTTTCTTTTCTCAGTGGTAAGGGTTCCTTTCCTCTGCTCTATTTTGGTTTTTCCCTGCAGATGGTTTATTAAAGAAATCAGAATTTCTGGAGTAAGTCAATAGTAAGACAGTCATAGAGTCATATTCTAGGAAATGATATATTCCTTATGTTTTATAAAAGGACTCAAATCTATGTGTTGTTTGCTGCAAAAATGTTTAAAAGTTTCTACCTAGGTTTTGGTTTGACCATCGTGAATGTTTCTTCTTATATTACCCCTAAAGGATCACTAGAATCCAACTGCAAAATTATTGTCTCATCCTTCACCCTTTCCACATGATAATGGTCTATGTTGATCCCTAAGAGGCTCATGCCTAAATAAGGGTAGTCAAGAAGTTCTACAAGAGTGGGATAGGGTGCGCTCTGCATAATAACATCAAGGATTTTGGAAGCTGGTGAGTGGTGTTTGGGGAAAAGGAAGAGAACAAACTTTAACAAATAACCTAAGATAAGGGGAGGAAAAACATGAGATCAAAGCTTTGTTGGATGACCTGGGAATTTTTCAGATGGAATTTGCATGGATTCAATCATTTTGGTCAAATTTTATGCCTTCATTCACTCACGACATTATGCACCACATACCCTTCAGTGTTGGCAGGATAACAAGAAGCCAAAGTCACTGGACATAGTACTCACACATTCATATCTAGTCATGGGAAGCATCATATCTAGTCATTGGAAGCATCTATAAGGATCCAAATTAAGGCACACAACTCCTAAAGAAAGTGTAAGCCTCTTCAACCAAGGACACAATATAAGACCCTATAATCCTATTCCTGAAAGTTTTGAAACATCTTCTAAAAGCTCTAAATTAGATAATATGGGTTTTTTTGATGCATTATTTAGAACTCCTATTTAGGAAGAAAAATTACATCAAAATAAGGATGTAACTCAAGTTCAGTATAATGAAAAGAAAAGACGCCGGAGTAAGAGTAGAAGTCACCAAAGCACTAGTGGCATACCTTCTCCTTCTAGCTTTCCAGTTGAATTTCCTTATGTATCTATTCAGGAACAAGGAGACCAAGATCTAATTGATCATGGTGATACATCTGGATCTAAATTAACATTACTATATCCTAATGAGGTTTTTGGAGACATAAATATTTTTAGAAGAGAGCTCCAAGAACAAATGGAGTTGAGAAAGAAAAATAAAAAGAAAGAGAGTACGATGTTATCACTGTTGTTATAGAAAGAGATAGCCTACTATGAAAATTGGCTACACTAGTTAAAGTCATGAACTACAAGGAACCTAAACCGGTTGTTGAGGGTCCTGTTGTAATAGAGGTTTTTTCAAAATTTGAAAACCTAAGGTACAAACAAATTAATACCAAAACATGTGAATAAAGCCCTTAATCCTAATTTAGATAAGGGAAAACAAAAGGAAACTGGAGTTAAGATCAATGAACCAAGGGATCAAGATAAATTATTACAAGGATTATCCCCAAATGATATAAAACTAGAGAAAGCAAGAAAAGAAAGTGAAACTTTTTCCAAAGAGTTAGAGAGAATAGAGATGGAAGCATCTAGTGCAGAAATGAAAAGGAAAATTGATTTCCTTAAAATGTGAACATTGAATAATTCTTCATTTAATATTGGTCCATCTAACTTTGAAGGTGTTTCTTGTTCAGGCCAAATAACACAACCAAGTGCTGGTACAAATACTCCTGTCCAAGTTATACAAGTGACCACTAATATAGGAGCTGAAAACATAGGGCAAGTGGCCCAACCAACATTTCAAGGTGTGAGTCAGCCCCAGAAGTAGAAACAAAACTGGGACAAATACTAGAACAAGTACCAGTGGTCAAACTACTGGAGGAAAATTTCAAATAATGCTTACCAATTTGGAGAGGTACGAACAATTTTTTTTGATGGAATTCCCAGTTACCCTAATCTAGTTCCAAATGAATTAAGGTAAAAGATAAACAAGTTTGCAGAAAATAATGCTATAAAAGGGGAAGAGAATCTAAGAGCTTTCACTGATAAGATGAATGATTATGAAGTGGAGCATGAAGATGTGGTGATGAAATTGTTTTTACAATCCCTGACAGAGGATTCTAGGGTTTGGTGTAGAGGATTGCCTGTTGCAAACATTAGTTCTTGGGAAGAGTTTGAAAGTGCTTTAAGGAGTAGTATGGTGGAAAAAAAATGTTAGTTTCATGTTGAATGAGTTGAACAACATTAATAAGTCACCTAATGAGGTTGTAACTGATTTTAATATCAGATTACAAAAGATAATGCATAAGTTGTTTCAGGTGTTAAGACTAGAGGAAAATGTATGTATGAAAACATACTTCAATGCATTTGATTAAAAAATGGCATATTTAATCAAAGATAAAGACCCTGATACATTGAGGGATGCTTTTACAATGGGCATTAACATTGAAATTAATAGGAGAGCTTTACGGAAGCTAGGAAGAAGATAAGATCCAAAGCTCTTCAGGAAAGGAAAGAAAGAAATTGAGAAGTCTTCAGGCTCAAAGCGTAATGAGGAGGACAAATGGGATAAGGTTCTCAATGATTTGAAGGATATGAATCTTAATACTACCATAAATGGAAAAGGTGTTGGAAAATAGAAACAACAGTTCAAAAAATTTAATAAACCTCTAAGATTGCAAAATTATCCTTATACTACTAACTGGAAGGATGGAAAACCAATTCAACAACAACAAAAGGATAATTAGGAGAAACACACTCGCAATCCATTGCAGAAGCATTCTATAAATGTTACTATAGATACACCTTGGTGTATTATTTTCCAATCACCTCATTCACCCGATTATTGTGCAATTGCATAGTTAATTTCTACTGACGAAGAAACACCAGAAGAGAAATGAAACAAAACATTTGAAGACACTGATGTGGACTGTCTGATGACTAATTATTATCTTGGAGAAGAAAAAAGGATTTATAATTATGGATCTCAAGAATGTGATATTGATAATAAAAGGTAGAGAACTGGAGCCTTTCATCAACAAGTGTTTCTTGATGAGGAGTTTAATGTTGATAATCAAAGGTGTAATACTGAACAAGGTGGAGACACAGTTTCCTTAAGAAGAAATTATGATGAAGAGATTGCTAAGGTAACAATTTCTATGGATGCCCAAGCCAAAATAAATTACCACTTGAGAAATAGGATAGGGGTGAAGAGAAAGGAAAAACTTTTGGTATGTTCATTAAAGAACCAAAAAAAATGCTAAGGAAGTAAAAAAGGATAAAGAGAAGGACATAGTCAAGATCAAGGAGGTTAAAGTAAAATCATGGGCTAGGAAAGTTGAGGTCCTAAAGCCTAATGATGATGTTTCTTCACCAAAGGTGAAGATAAAAGTGAATGACAAGTTTTCTAAGCCTACTAGAGAGGACTTGAAGTAGAAACACAATTCAGAAAGCATCAAATTGAAAAAAAGATGAAAAAAGCTAGGTATGTCTTTTGCAATACCAGATTACACACCTGTGGATATGTTGCAATTGCTTTCTTAGATTAATATTAAAGTCCCTATACTAGAGATGATGTGAATTAATGAAAATATAGAGAAGGCTATGGATTGGGTTAAAAGTGATTCATATATTAAGATTGAGCAAATGGATGATTCTCAAACTATAAAGGGAGAGGGAGATAAAGAAGAGAGTAAAAATAAGGAGTTAGAGGGAATTGTTTCACAAATTCCCAAAATGTATCTTGAAAGTACAATGAATGCATGCTTGGGAAGTATCAAACCTCTCTTCTTAAGTGTTATCACCAATGGAAAGACATTAAAAAATTGCATGATAGATTCTAGAGCTTCAAATATTGTGATTCCAGTTAAAATAACAGAATCCTTAGGTTTATATGTTGACACTACCCAAGGTAGGTGTTGTTCTTTGGATTTAAGAGTGGTTCCTGTGATAGGTACTATAAGGGTATTAGCTTCCAAACTAACATCATTCCCTGAAAAGGATTAACAATGAGCATATTAGTTGTTGACAATGCTCCTCATTATGGGATGTTGTTGTCAAGGAAGTGGAGTGCTTCAATGGGAGGGAGCTTACAATGTGATTTTTCATATGATACTTTCCACATCGATGGTGAACATGTCAAAATTGACAAGGAGCCTAAAGTGTCACACATGATTGAGCAAGATCCTGATGATAATATGACTTACTTTTTGGACACTGGTATTAATGCATTGAGGGTTGAAGATTGCCTAATAGAAGAAAAGAAACAACCTACACAATTGGATAAAGAAGTAGAAAACTTATCAGATGAGATAAACCTATGGATTATGTACTTTGATGGTGCTATTTCTAAAGAAGGGTTAGGTGCAGGGGTTTTGTTAGTTTCACACAGTGGGAGAACATTTAAATTTTCATTTACTTTGTCATTTGCTTGTACAAACAATGTGGCAGAGTATGAAACACTATTGCTGGGTTAGAGGTTAGCAAAAAAACATGGAATTAAGAATCTCATATTAATTAGAGATTCTAGGTTTTTCATCTCCCAGATAAGGTAAAAAATGCGTCCAAAAATAAAAGACTAAAGCAATACATAAATGTTGTATGGGCTGAGATTGAAAAATTTGATGCATTTGGGATTGACTGGATAGAAAGAAACCATAATAGAATGACTGATTTTATTGCTAACATTGCTTTGAAGCTAGATGATATTACTTTTGCTGGGATTTCAAAAGTTGAGGTGCAAACAAGACCATCAGTCCCTGACAATATTGAGAGCTGGCATGTTTTCAATGATTACAGTGATATTTTGAGATTTCTAAACTGTGAAGATGAGTATGATGGTCAGGAGATTGATTTTAATGATTTTGTTGAGATAGTTTATGGGAAAGAGACTATTTTTGGAAATGAGGTGATTCAGATGAAGACAAATAAAGTTCCAAAATGTTTTTTCATTTTAAAGAGAGTTTTTAACAATCAGGATAAGGTTAAAATCATAAATACTTCCACAAATCTCAATGATTTAGAAGAGGGTAATCTTGGAACACAAGAAACGCCAAAAAAAGGTGTATATTGGTAAGAAGATGTCACATAAGGTGAGAAAAATGCTGATTCATTAAGGAAGCACTGACATGTTTTTGCTTGGTCATATGATGACCTAAAGGCCTACAGAGAGGATTTATTCCAACATATGATTCCTTTGAAGGAAGATGCAAAACATTTCAGGAAGAAGCAAAGACATATTAACCCTACTTTGGCACCAAAAATTCAAGAAAATTTATTGAAGCTAAGGGATGCTGGAATTATAAATCCCATTAGACATTCATCATGGGTTTCCACTTTGGTGCTTGTAAGAAAAAAATAATGGAGATATAAGACCGTGTGTAGATTTCAGAAATTTGAACATTTCTTCATTGAAAGATAATTATGGTTTGCCCAATATGGAAGCAACGTTACAAAAATTCACAGGATATGAACTCATTTACATGATGGATAGTTTCTCTTGGTATAACCAAATTATGGTTAAGGAGACAGAGAAATAAAAAACAACATTTAAAACACCTTGGGGGACTTATGTTTATGTTAGAATACCTTTTGGGTTAACAAATGCAGGAGGAACATTTCAAACAGCTATGGATGTTGTATTTTTAGATTTTATTGACATGTTTATAGTTGTGTACCAAGATTATCTAACAACCTACTCTAAAAAATAGGGTCCACATCGTGGTCATTTAGAGAAAATTGTATTAGAGCTATAGAGTATGATGTCTCCTTAAACCCTAAGAAATGTTCTTTTGGGCGATAGAGGGCAAGTTGATTGGCCATATTGTATCCAAGGATGGGGTGAAAATAATACCTCAAAGGGTGGAAACAATTGAAAAATTGACTAAGCCCAAAATGGTCAAGGGGATTCAGTCATTTTTTGGTAAGGTAAATTTTCTAAGAAGATTTGTAACCAAATTTAATGAGACTAGTAGGCCCATATACAAAATGATGCAGAAGAGTGCCAAAATAGACTGGGAGGGAAAGCAAAGTGTGGCATTATAGGAATAAAGAAATATATAAAGGATGCTCCAGTTCTAAGGATGCCAGATTATACCAAGCCAATACAAATATTTGCATTTGCATCTTTTCACACAATTGCACTATTTTTTCTACAAAAGAATTCAGAGGGTTTTGAACAACCAATAACATTTTTTAGTAAGTCCTTGCAAGTTGTTGAACTTAAGTATGAGATTAGTGAGAATAAAAACTATGCACTTGTGAAGGAATTAAAAGAATTTAGGTGCTATTTAGTTAGAGCAACATTTGTTGGATATGTGCCCAGTGCAACAGTCAAAGACATCTTCACCCAGCAAGAGGTCTCAGGAAGAAGCTGTAGATCGATCAACATGATCTAAGAGTTCAATATTGAAATACAAATAACCAATTTGGTAGGGGACAAGGTTTAGAAAAACTCATGGCTCAAATAAATCTTGATGCTAATCATGTCAATTTTGTAGAAGAAGAACACAGGGCTTATATATGTGATATGGATAATTGTGAGTAGTATACAAACATAATATACTATTTATAGAAAATGCAATGTCCTGAGAATATAGATGATAAAAAGAATAGTAAATTAAAGTTACATGTTATTAAGTATGTCATAATAGGTGACAAGCTCTGGTGGAAAAATATTGATGGTGTCATGCTCAAGTGTGTTGACCAGAGCCAAGCTAAAAATTTACTATCATAAATGCACAATGGAGTTTGTGGAGGACATTATATGTCAAAAAAAACTACACATAAAATATTGAGGGATGGGTTCTAGAGGCCAACTATTTTTAAAGATGCACATCAGTTAGTAAAGAAATGTGATGCATGCCAGAGGTTTTCTGGGAAACTTTCCATTAAAACTAGTAGATGTGCAAGTCCCTTTTCAACTATGGGGTATTGAATTTGTGGGTGAGTTTGCAAATAAATCCAGTGGGGGTCATTCATGGATCTTTGTCGCCATTGATTATTTTAAAAAGTGGGTAGAGGCTATCCCAACTAAGAGAGCAACTAGAAAAGTGGTGGTTGATTTTTTGATGGATAACATAGTGACTAGGCTTGGATGCCCAGAGAGGATTGTATCTGACAAAGAAATGTGCTTCAGGTCAGATGAATACAAATAATTTTGCAACAAGTTTGGGATCCAAACATATTACTCATTACCTTACCATCCACAAGGAAATGGACAGGTAGACTCAAGCAATAAGAGCTTGATAAAAATCATAAAGGTAGTCTTGGATAAGAATAAGAAATCCTGGGACTTAAAGTTGAGATTGGGTGTTTGGGAAGATAGGGTAACTATGAAAAAGGCGATAGGATGTGCTCTTTTTGACTTAGTGTATGGAATAAAGAAAAGGTTTCCCCAAAACAACTTGATGGATATGTATAAATTTATCCAAACATATGATAATGAGATTGATAATGATATGCAGTTGAGGATGGATGATCTATTGGAACTTGTTGAAACTAGAAGAGAAGCTTATGCAAGAAATTCTAAGCTGTAGTTGCAGGTCAATAATTTATATGATAAGAAGACAAATACAAGGCAATTTGAGGTCGATGATCTTGTTCTGATGTGGAATGCCAAATTTTAAGACAAAGGAAAACATGTAAAATTTGATACAATATGGTTAGGTCCATATTAGATCCATATAAAATGAGGAGAAGACTCATATTTTATTAGATAATTGACCGGTGATGTTCTTGAACTGCCAGTTCATAAAAAATTCCTAAAGCTCTACTTCTCCTAAAGTAGCTCTCTTCCATGAATAATAGCTAGGGTTTTGTACATATTGTATTTTTAGTTTCCTTTATTATTGTTAGTCATTGTTTTTGTGTCTTGATCTATGAGTTGTCTTCTTCACATAATATTTTTATATTCTCACTTCATTCCAAATGAATGAATGTCCCCAACTAGAGCCACTGGTAGTGCCTGCAAATGTCCTGCAAAATTTTTTGAGTCACCATGGTGAAATTAGGTTTTTTGTCCCTCTATTTTTGCTCTCTGAAATGGTTTTAAGGTTTAAGGGTTTTGTTTTTGTTAAGGTCGTATATTGTTTAAACCCTAGGATATTTTAATCTATTATTACTTTTTATTTCACGTAAGGAAGGGTTTTAATGTCATGAAAAGGGACCACTTTATGGTTTTCCTAACATTTTAAGTTTTAAGTTGCCAGCCCCTTTTAATATTTTACCCCAAGTCCTAATGTTCCTAAATATTACATTGCTAGCGGCATGAGATTGTTATAACCTAAGTATTAAGTTTTAAGGGTCACGTGTTTGTCTAAGGCAGGTATTTTTATCTTTTCAAACGATGGGCTTTGTGGCAGGTTCTTATTGGCACACAATCTTACGATGATGTCACCCTATAGACTTTGTTGACTGCAGGATAGCAAATGGATTCCATCTGTCAAGAAGTGGTTGGTCGGGGAGCTTTATATTATACCACATATTATATTTACTGATCCTTGGGGTTAACCGTCGAGCTACTAAAGTGCTTATCTTTTAGCACATGCTCAAAATAAAAGAAGATCTTTTAAACTGCAAAAAGGTGCTCAATGGTTAATGACAAGAGTTAAAGGGCTTATACAATGGTAGTGTAAGTATCGAGCAGATATGATGGCTATTGTGATCCCACGATGAAAGATGCAAGGATCTTAAGGATAGAGACATCACAAGATTTTGACACCTATCCTAGTCAGCCAATGCAAGCCGAAGGTAGGGTCAAGTGATGAGATGTAAAGAATGATGACTTGGTATTTTCTCATTGGTTTTCCGATGGGTTCATTTTCCAGATAAGAAGTTAGTGTCAGATTGATCAATCTAAACCTTTTGATGTGCTAGGATGGAAGGAGAATAGATGACCATAATTCAAACTTACAAAAGGGAGGAATTCAAATCATTTTCATGCATATGGACATTAATGGTGGATGAGATGTTTACAACTTGCTTCATAAAAACATAAAAGAGGATTTTGATGAAATTTTGCATTCACCAAAGAATTCAAAAGGTGAAAAATTCATCTCCAGAGCTAGAAAGATGTATTTTGGGCTTGTGTTACAAAGAATCTGAGGAAACCCTGCGATAAAACAATATGTGGGTTTTTGTGCTTTCTCTGGTTATTTCAGGGTTACTGTTGGGTGAATTGCGTTAGAATTTCTGGGGATTCTGTTTGTAGGATATTGAGGAGTGAGGGTTTTATTGAAGTGAGTAAATATTTGCTGGAATTGTAGAGGAATTTGGCATTTATTGGAAAGCCATAGTTTTCCTTTTTATTTTGTAATTTGGAATCAAAAGCCCTAGGATTTAGAATGGCACCCCAAAGAAAGCATTTCCATCAAACTGAGGATGAAAAAAGGAACTTGTATGACAATTTTTTAGACCAATTTCCATCATCCAAAACAAATAGATATCAAGCAAATAAATTCATGTCGGTAAAAATCCTAAGTGAGAGTTTAATTGATAAGGAATACAATATAGTGGATGCGAGGATTCCAATGACTGGTTTGGACATGTTCAAAATATGGTTTGGGAAGAAGAAATCAGAGTAATCCCTTTTCAAATGCTTGGCAATATGAGTTGGGGAAATTAGGGGTTCCTAATATATCTATGGATGTGGATTTACTAAATGTGATTTCATATAAATATAACCCGATTCTAAGGGATGTAAGGGGAAATTTAGGAAAAATATTGCTATCAATCAAAAGTGAAGATATTTAGAAGGAATTTGATTTATATTAGCTTGTTTCTTTTCTAGAACCCATTGATTTGGAGGTTATAAAAGAAGAATATAAAAATTTGAAAGACATGGTTAGAGATAACCTCCTTCCTGCTCATCTAGCCAGAGTAGGGAAGTCAAAGTATTACATTTCCCCTAGCACACATAAACCTTTTCCCATTGTAGAATTCACTCCTCACTTAAATGCAACATTTTATTCATTTTGTCAGGTTCTAGGTTTTCACACTAGCACAATCATGCCACTAGAATATATGCACATGGAAATTCATATTCAGTCTCCAGGTTTTACAATGACCTATGATTATGCCCCATTCTTAGAAAATAAAATTCATGAGGGATTGTTGGATGTACAAAAGAATGGAAGTGCAACATTTTTATTTTCATATTATCTATTAAAGCATATGATCCTATACCAAAATGCAGGTTTCTTTGAGAGTTTCATGACTTTGAGAAGAAAAAATGGTGGATTGGATATGCCAGTTCAATTATGGGGCATGGACATATCTTGGGACATGAATGAAGCCAACTATGTCAGATTTGAAAACCGGTTTGCATCAAGGATGAGGGAATAATTGACAGTTGATCCACCTAGGATTCCTCCATAATTACATGATTTTTTGAGACCCATGGAAAGAACATCATATTTGAAGACTGCACATAATTGGGGTGATATATATGATGACATGTAACTGATTAAATGTTTGAAGATATTAAGTTGATGATCATGCAAGACATTAAATTAGTTAATGTATTGTATTGTCATTGATGTCAAATTTATATAATCTACATGGTCATGGAAATAATGCCAAAGACATCAAAGAACTAACAAATCAAGGCTATGCTATCAGTAATGCATATAATTCAAGTATTCACTAAGTGACTGTATACACTGACGGGCATAGTAAAAGAGAAAGTCACAATGTTACCCGATGAAGAAATGCATAGCATTACCGACGAGAAAAGTCATAGTGTTGCCCAACAAGCAAAGCATAGAGTAACCTTACGGAAAGCATTTCAGTGTTGCCAGATGGGAAAGACAAGGATAAAGATCCCGATGAAAACTAAAGTCACACTGACAGAATAGTCAGTTATCACTGACGACTAACTGAAGCTTTGACTGACAAAACATAGAGTTCAGAAAATGATAAAATGCTTAGCTATCAAGAGCTATAAATAGACTTAACTGATACTTATCATTATTTTAATCAACTAGATAAAGCTGAGGATAAGTAATGGATTTAAAGCTTCTTTTTCTAGTTGTCAAGAAGATCTCTTTGAGATAAAACTGGAGTTTTCTTTAAATATTATTGGCAAGAATTGTGGATCATGCCAAGAATCAAGAAAGCCATGAAAAGGTGAAACATGTCGATAAAGAGACAAAAACAATTCATTACAAATGTGTGGGTGAAACAGAGAAGAGGAAAGATGCAAAATAAAATATGAAGGAGAAGAAAGTCTTCATTCAGTCTTGATGAACAAGCTGGAGAAAGAGCTAGATTCTGCAGACACTGACGAACAGTGAGACAACATCATAGAGAAGAACAATGTGGAGCAATGTATAGAATTGATTACATTGATCAGAGAGGTAATGGCCTTAAAATAGAACTGAAAATCTGCAATTGAGTTATATGTATGAACAAATCATTAATGTTTCAGTTTAACCATTGAAGGATCAAGTCTCTTAACCGAGAAGGACTTAAAATTCTTTTAAAATTGATATACATTCCAAGGAGTATAAAAAATTTTGATCATAAAAGTAGCATTAGATATGGATGATACCTATTGACAGGCCAAGTGAGTGTTTGATCAAGGATGGTAGCATTAGATGCCATATACTAGGTGACAAAATATCATTTAAATCCTCTAACAAGGTCACACCTAACAATGTGTTTGTAACCTTTAGCAAGGTTGGCTCCTAACATGGCTCACTTTAGAAGAGTGAAAATTTGGGGTACCAGTCCCAGTGGTTTTTCCCTTATTAGGGTTTCCACATTAAAAATCCATGTGTTATGTGTTTATGTTTTATTACTTTACTATTTCACATTTCACATATGCGATTCTGGATTTATCTGTATACTCTGCATATTTACTATGTTTCAGTAAATAGTTGACTGCTTATCGGTAATCATACACAAGAGAGATTTACAAAGTAATCTGACAAGTAGAAAATTGATATAAGTATTTCAAGGCATTCATCTTGTAGGACAAAAGATAACTAGAGACATAATTTTTGGTTATAAGTTTTAAGGGTTGATTTAAGGATTAATTTTTTGAGAACACTGATTCACCCCCCTCTCAGTCATTACTAACAATTGGTATCAGAGCTTGTGTGCTTAGAAGGAAGGTTTCAAGACCTAAGCTAAATATCACAAGATGAACAGACGAGATGTGCCCAAGTTGAACAAAGACAATTTTGCTTCATGGCAGAGCAGAATAAGACTCCACTTATCAAGTATTGGAAATGATGTTACTCAATACTTAGATACTGAATATGTGTTTCCCACAGGAGCACCAACAGTTGAACAACTTGCATGATGATAGAGCTTGCTTCCTTACTCTTCGATGCTGAGTTTGAAGATGTCAAAACCTGCAAGACTACAAAGAAAATGTGGGACAAATTGATGCTTGTACATGGTGGTGACAAGAATGTTTTGAGAGCCAAGGCAGAAAGCCTTAGAGGAAAGTTTGATGATCTCAAAATGAAAGAAGGTGAAAACATCACACAGTACAA